>BPLR01002259.1:0-157101 GCA_021605095.1 Caerostris extrusa
TTACGTATTGCCCAGTGTAGCTCACGGGGAAAGATCCAAATATTAAAATGACATTAAAGTGTTTGTTCGTATAGGTGTGTATTCATATTTCTTAATATGAAAAAAAGCCCTTTTATTTTTTTCAAAATTCTATTATTACATTTCCATTCTAATGGGAGCTTGAGAAGATATAGAAAGATTCACCTGTTTGTTTTTAGAATTTTCAACTGAAGAGGAGTTGAACTCTTTACCCATGATGTGTATGCTTATGAGCCAAGTAAAAGAAATCTAAAGGTAAGTTTTTGAACAGAAAATTTTAGATTTTAACTCCACTAGCTGATATGAATTCTTAAACTATTATATCAGAATTAAGTTTTGTTTGTGAAATTCTTCTGTGATCTCTGTAGAAATATTCTTTCAGTTACAAAATATTTGTAAGATTTTTTTTTTTTTTTCACAAGCTTACTTATGAATGGTAAAAGAAATATTTTGTCCACTCATAATCAAGATTTCATATGATGCTTCTAATTCTGCTTTAAAAATTTATAATGCTGAAGTTTTGATTTTTAGCAATAAACTGTTTTAGGGTAGAGGATTGTTTAGATAGTTTTTTTCTCATTTCCTAATTTTACATTTCAAGTTGATTTGCCGAGTTTGATTTTTTTTTGCATGAGTTAATGATTTTATAATTCAAAAATAGACAGAAAACTATCAAAATATTAAAAAAATCTATTAAAGGCAATCAATGTTGGTATTTTCAAATCTAATTACAATATTTGTTTAATTGGAAGAATTTTGACAAATTTACATCATCGTTATATATGACACTCTACTTATTTTAATAGATTTGAAAGAAAAGGTATGATGTGTGCTTAATAAATGTATATTATTAAATATAACAACTGACTTAAATTTGGTTTCATTTTTAAAATATCCAGTCCAATAATTTTTTATATAATAGGCTAATGATTAAATGTTATTAGTTATTCATTGTGACTCATAGTAATAATACACTTAAAATTGACTAAAATAACAGGAAAAATTATGTTTATTCATTTAAAAAAATTCACAACTTTGCTATAGAAAATGTGTGTGTAAGTTTAGGAAAATTATTTCCTATTTTAATATTTCACTTAATTCATTTCTCAAAGCACCAAAACATCTTTCATTTTAAAGAGTTACATAATACATAGATATAAATAAAGTATAAAAACATTCATATAGATAGTATCTCTTTTAGGAAGTTAAATTGACTTTCTAAAATTTGATTTCTAAAGCAAAAATTTTGATTTTCATAAATCTATTAGTCAATTTTTTTAAATGGATAGCAAAAAAATTTTGTAAATCATGGCATTTTTCATATTTCTACACCTAGCAGATTTTCATAAACAGAAAAAAAAATATGTAGAATCTTTCCGACAGATATTAATTTCTTCTGATTGTTGTTTTTCTATTTCTGTATATAGTGATGCATCATCAGCTTTCCTTTGATTACAGATTTATATGGAAAAATTCTATATTTTTTTCCACTTATATATAATTTTGATCAACTATAACCTAAAAATAAATATGACTATTTTAGTTATCTGAAATAAATGAAATACAAATAGTTTTATATGCAAGTTTTAATCCAATCTATTTACTCATCATTTAGTCTTTTCTATCGAATAAAATATTTAAGAAATTGAGAATAAACAGCTGCTACATTGCAATAACAAAATTAAATGCTTTAAGATAAAATAAAATTTATATATTTTTAAAAGATGACTCATCTACACAAGCTATTCAATGATACAAAGCTATCTATCTTTTAAAATCCTATGTGTGTTTTATCTCTGGTTTAAAAATGTAAAAAATAAGTAAAGGAAGAAATGAGGAAAATTAAATTACTAGTATGTATGTTTTTCATTAACTTCTTAAAAGCAGATTGATTTGGTTTCATCTCAAAAATCATTAAAGTAAGATGAATATTTCAGAAATCTATTAGCCATTCTTCTTTAATTGTTTTCTTTAAATCTGAATATGGCAATTTTATATGCATATATTCTTAATGGACATATAATTCCTTTATAAAAATGTTTATTAACATTCTTATAGCTAAACGTTTTTAATCTAAACTTTCCTGAAATGAAAATTCCAAATCTGCTATTCATCTGGTAGTAAAAGAATTTAATCTCATGGTTTCTGAAATTACCGTTAAAAACAGAAGTAAGTAACTAACTTAATTGAAAATAATTATGTAACAAATATAAACCAAGTATCTATAAAAAAAAAAAAAAAAAAAACATCTATATAAAAATTATCAATATAGCTACAACTTTGGTGTTGTATCAATATCACAGAATATAAAGATAAAAAGGAAAATTTAAAGATTGATCACTCAGTTTCTCCAATTATAAGTGAGTTTAAATAAGATTTATAAATATTCCTGTCTATTTAACATTTTATATGATCATAATTTTATGGAGGCAAAATTTTCGTTAAGCAGTTTTTAAATTTTTTTATGTAACTTCTGTCCTTTAATTAGTTTCTTAATGGAAGGATTTTTTTTTATAATGCAGCTTTGTTTTATTGTATTTTTGTTACACTACCAAATTAGTATGGTTAAAATTTAACCCAAACATAATTTACGTAAAAAACATTTATTTCTGTAGTAAAAAATAATGAATTAAGATTATTTGCTTAATAGTTCTAACAACTGTTCATAAAAATGAGAACTAAACAATGTTAGATTTCAAGAAAAAATTCTAATTTGTTTAAAAGTTTCAAAAACTGTCGATATAAAGTGACTTCAAAAAAAATGAGAACTAGACAATGTTAGATTTTGGAAAAAGGATCTATTAAAATGAACTGTTAGACTATAAAATACTTTTTACACTAATTTACTGTGAATATTATCATGCATCTTAAAATAAATGTGTAAAAAATATGAAACTAAAACACATTATAAAGGAGTAAGTAATATATTTAAAATATTGAAGTGGTAGCTTATTATGATATACAATCAGAAAAGTACTTTTCTTTCCCTATTGACTTGCTGATATTTTACTTCTATGATCATAGTGTGTATATGTTCTGATAGTTATTAATACATATAAAATATTCTCCTGATATCAATTCAATTTTATATAAATCTTGTAAATAAAGTATTTAAATTTCTTATGTTCATTACTAAATAAAATTGTTACATTAACTTCTATTATTTACTATTCAAATGGATAAATGTTTTGGTAAAAATGTAGTAAAAATTAAAAAAAAGATTCAAAAATAAAAACAGTAAACATTATTGGACAAACTATTTATTCCCACAAGGTTATCACAGATTACTAATGCTAGAAGACACCATAAACAGATTGCCACAAAGAGTAATTTACATAGGAATTTTATAAATTACATCTTTTTATAAAGATTTTAGCATTTATAACAATTCATATAACTTTTTGTTTTTATCCTTTTGTTTTAAGGAAACCATTTTTCTTTTAAAGTCATTTAGAAACATACAACAATGAAGGCATTGAAAACAGTTATTTTTAGGTTCGGTTTGTGTTAGCTTCACACCACACAGTGGATTCCAAATTATGTGAAATTTCCTTGATAAATTATCAAGACTAGCAGCACAGAAGAACTAAAATGAGTAAACAAAAACAAGGCAGTGTGAAATGAAAAGATAACAGTTATCACTCAACAGTAATGATGCGCATTGTATTGGTGGCACCAGCTCCTTGGCGCCATCCTGTAACAATAACAATGGCATCGCCACTCCTGATGTAATTCCTCTTTTTACCAAAATCAATAGCATATTGAATACGCCTGTCTACATCTTGTGTCCAGTCAGCCAGTCTTTCAGCTGAAAAAAGTATTGGAAAATATTGTAGCTTTAGATTGAAAATTTATTTTAAAATAAAAACATTAATAAATGTATTTGATAATTATAAATGTATGCTAATTCAAAATAATTATCCAATTTCAAATTTTTATATGTTTAAAAATAATTATATTTAAAACATGAAAACAGAAGTAGAATGTCAAGCATTTTTATGTCTTCCTTAATTGTGTATAATACTAAAATATACATTTCTACCAAACATAATCATCGAGTAGTTGTTGTTAGATTTTGGATATTGGCGACTCTTTGGTTCAAGCACTTGCATTTTATGTAGTTTGCATTGATTGTTATAAACTTTCCTGGGCATAAATGCCAAAAACTACATTGAAAATCCCTAGATTTCTATTAGCATGATAAGATTATTTCTGCAAATTGCAAATCCGAAACCCCTTTCCCAGCTTTCAGCATTCTTTACTGATATAATTTGTCACTCTGGACTATTTATTTTATTACCTCTTCAAATAAATAACTTCTGAATTCTTTGAACCATTAGTTCATTAATATATTTTGTATGAAACACTATTTGCACATGGAACAAACAGTATGTAAAAACTTTATATTTGCATATTAATGTCATATTAGTCTGACTAAAGTACTGAAATGTCATACATTCATATATTACTCACTCAGTATTATTAATTTAAAAACCAGCTATTTAAAATCAGTGTTCTGTCCATGTTTACATATTTATAAAGAGTATATCAAGAGTGTTTAAAAAAATTAAGAAGACATAAAATGCAATTTCTTACTAAAAAAATTACGTTAAAAATTATTCAGATGGTTTATAACATATTTTAAGTAAAAAAATGAAAAACTTGATGATGAAAAATATTAAATGAAAAAATTATATTAATATTAATGCAAAATATGACTAATGGTATGGGTAATAAATTTATGATGTAAAAATAATGAAATCTACATTTATCTTGCTAAAATACAGAAATAAAAATAGATTTTTAAATTTTATTTTCTATCAAAAGTGGTATAATTACTTTCATAATTGTAATATTTTACATAAACAAGTCTTATAATATTTATAATTATTATAAGTAATAACGACAAAATGGATTTGAATTTTTTTTACTACATTCTGATAAAGATATTTTTAAACATTCATAGATTATATTTGTTTTGGAGTTAGCAGTGATTTAATATGTATGATTTAGAAAGAAAATATTAAAGAATTTTAATTCTTTTTAAGATAGCAAGAATTGTTAGCATTTATATGAACTTTAAAATTAAAAAAAAAAAAAAAGTGTTTAAATAACCAGTTTTATTTCAAAATAATAATTCTGCCATTTTGAGGCAAGACAATTTTGTATTATAACATTTTACATGGGAAATTCCTTTTTTTTTTATGATTTAATTATTTCTATTACATTCAGGGCCAGATTTTCTTATAGGCTAACTAGGCTTCAGCCTAGGGCCTCAAGATCAAGAGGGACCTACATTCAAATTGTTAGTAAAATTAGGATTACACTATTCTAAAAACAGCAACTACTAAAACACTGAATGGAAAATAAGGAGTAATTCTACACATATGAATAATAAACAAACATAATAATGGGAGGTGAAAGAGCCTCATAAGTTTAATAGCCTGGGCCTCTTTTCAATCTGGCCCTGATTGCATTGTTTCAGTAATAAAGTATATTCATTAATTGAGTAAATAAAATACTGTTCTTTTGATTTTCACCATTTGTTAAACACTATATTCAATTAATGATTTGAATATTTATATTACACAAATCTTTACCTGTAAAATGGATCGTGGCAATACCCCTGTAAAGATGTGCCTGTCTTGTGGTCAAGCCTACCCTCGAAATAGCAATAATAGGACATCGAGGTCTATATTTTGAAATCATTTGAGCTGTCCTGAAAGGGGAAAAAAAGTCAGAATTATTAATAAAGATAACATCGCTTTTCATAATATCAAATATCAATTTATAATCTTATTCTGAATGAAAAATATTTCAACAAAAAATTTTTTTTTTAAATTGCAGATATGCAAGAAATGTTTTGTTTAATTTCTCCACATAGGACCATAATTTTATTCACAATGTTATTCAAGAAAAGTAATTTTTTATGTTTTTTTTTATTATTTAATTTAAATATCGTTTATTATTTAAATAATGTTTCCAAACATTATTTTTAAGCTATTCTAAAAAAATGAACTATTGTTTTTTGTTTTTTCCCAAGGCATATTAACTATGAATAATAATTTGATTGAATTAATGAAGATTATCTTAATATTTAAAGAAAATAATAGAAATTCTTTTTTAAATGCATCTTCAATAAATAAATATCCTTAGAATTTCCCAGATATATATAATTTAATTATAAAAATGCAAGATTAAAAATATGAATTCTGTGATACTTTCAAATATTGTATACTAAAAGGCAGAAACTTCTAAAAGTGGTTGGATACGTATTAAAAACTAGGTTGTTTTTGTCACAATTTTTTTTACCTTCCAGTTGTAGTCAAAACAATAATGGCAGAAGCAAGAGATTTCATGGCTGCATTAACAGCTGCAATTGCAACTGAAGTGGTTTGATCAGTAGGAATTGGAGTTTTCAACATAAGGTCACTGAAGACATTTCTATGGAAAACTGCTGCTTCTGCTTCACAACAGATAGCATGCATTGTCTGTACTGCAGCAACTGGATAGTCTCCCTTGGCTGTTTCACCAGACAACATCACACAGTCAGCACCATCTAGCACAGCATTGGCAACATCAGAGCTCTCGGCGCGAGTAGGTCTAGGTTTCTTCACCATACTCTCCAACATCTACAATAGAATTGAAAAAGCATTAACACAAAACTTATGTGTTTTAAATATTCATTTCATAATTCTCAAATTAGTATTTCTTAAATTCCATGCATAATTTTTAATCCTGAAAGTACATACTATAATTTCCTGCCAATAATCTGTGGATTATATGTTAAAACCTTAAAATTTTAGATTATAGACTGCTGATGATGATTCTTTTTTTGTAACAAAAATTGTCAAAACTTTATGTTTAGAACGTAGTTGTTTTCTTTTGCACAAAGTAGCATAATAGTGTAGACAATGCAAATGAGTCTGATTTTGTAAAATACAAGAAATTGCAATAAGCATCTTACTACATCAGTATGTACTTTTGGATGAAAAAGTCTTTTATTAAGTCATCAGAATTATTGATTTGCCCCTCTGCAAAACATTTTTAAGTATACTGATAAAAGATTTTCATCTCTCTAACAAATGTGAAAATTACAAATTTTAAGGAAAATGTCTTTTTCCCTTTATACTTTTTAAATGCATATCTTTCCAGTTGAATTTGCACCATCTTAGATTTATCTTATACAATTGTTGCATCAAAAATGTTCTTTAAAACTGAAAAACGTTTTGCTTTATGCCATAGATATATTTATATACTTATTTTATGAATGATTGATAATTTGAACAAAATATATATAGGGAGAATGTGAGCTAATAGAAGGAATTGAATAATTATATATATATACTGAAATGTTATAATTTATAAAATTCAAGTTTGTTTAGACAAATTTAGACTAGAATATAGTATTTACTCAAATGAGTAAAACTATGCTATTCCACTATCCTAATATTTTTTTTAGCTGTACACATTAGAAATGAAGTATGAAAAATTTATGAGCCCATGTTTAAAATATCAGAATTATTTTTTTCTTTAATTCTTTTGTTTAAAAAGAAATATATTTAAATTAAATTGAAAAGATTCATTATTCATTTTAACCCTTTAAGACCTGAATTTTTTTTTATATTTAAATTTTCCTTTTTTTTTTTTTTTTTTTTTTTTTTTAATTTTTAGTAAAAACTTTGATTCATATGATACTAAAAAAATAATTAAAATAATCAATCCTTCCCCCCCCTTCCCAAGGCATGGGAGGGGTACCAGCACGATCGTACAAGTTAGGCTTTTCCTGAAAAATTTCAAAAATGCCTCACCCTCATAATCGTACATTCTCAGGCTTAAAGGGATAAATAATCTGATACTGAAATTAATCTATACCAATTTACCCAATTAAAACTTTTTTTTTTTCTGTTTAATTTATTTTTAATACTAGTAAGTTATGTTTAGGCCATAATAAATAGATAATAATATACAATGTCTAAGCAATTCATATGTAAGCTAATAACTTTTGTAAATCATAATAGGTATACTAGGAAAGAGGTAAAAAAAAAAAAAAAAGGAAGATAAAAGTGAAAATTTCTGCAAGAAAATCATACCTGAGTAGCACAGATAACTGGTTTTCCAGCAATGTTGCATTTAGCAATCATCATCTTTTGGGCCAAAAATACTTTTTCTGTTGGAATTTCAATACCCAAGTCTCCACGAGCAACCATGATACCATCCGATGCCTCTATTATTTCATCAATCCTAAAAAGGGGTTTTCAAACGTTTTTATGAATGTTATTTTAATCATTAAAGGTAAAAATAACTTAAGGAGAAAAAAATATAGAAAATTATATACATATTTCATGCACATATATAAAATTATGAACATGAAAAAAATTTATATACATATTAGTAGCTGTGTTTCGTTTATACAAGATTATTTCTCATTAGAGTAAACTAAATAAAAAAAAAAAAAATATATAGGAAGATTTTTATTTGGATATGAAAATTACAGCCATGAAATAGTTCTTTTAAATAAGAAAATTAAAATTTTTTATATACAATATAAATTCAAATTAGTCTATTAATGATTGTGTTTTTATGAAAAAGATTTTTTTTTCTTTTTGTTACAAAGTATCTGCATATCTATAAAATAAATATAATTAACTTACTTTCTAACACCCTCATGATTTTCAATCTTTGGAATAATTTTTATATGTTTTCCTTTTTCTCCTAAAATGTCCCTAATTTCTTTCACACCTTTTGCATTCCTTATAAATGATGCAAAAACCATATCTACCTGCAACAAATAATTTTTTGTGTAAAATATTCTAAATATTATTTTAGGTGAGAATTGTTAGAAACAATTTGAAAGTTTAACACATTTTTTGCATTAAATGAATTAAGGTAATTTTTAATTAGTATAAGTGAGTTATTAAATATTGTAGTAAAGTAGACAAGAATTTATCACTTTTAAAATATAATAAAACTTATTTATATTGAAAAGTACATTTTTTTATTTTCTAAAAAAATTTACAATGTAAACTTTTATTAATAGCAGTGGAAAATTATAATTTTTAATTTCTATTTCTGTTCTTTCTATTGACAAACTACATTTTACAAAAATATGCAACTAAATTTTGTATACTTTTAAATTTTTAATAAGCTTCTATAATATAAATTATTTCTTGGATACTTATGATATTTTTTTTTTTTTTGGTTGATCACAAAATAAATTGATGTTAAAATTAAATTTATAAAAAAGTATTGATCACAAATATTACATTAAAGCAAGAAACATTTAATTATTTTTATAAATCTTTGAAATTAATTTTTCTGGTTAGTTCATTAATAAGTTTTCTTTCATATTTAATAAATATGTACATTATCATGTAAAGTTACTAATTTGAGTAGCTTTCTGTGGAAAAAAATTGTTGATATACTTTATATCGAACCAATAATACAAACTTTCCAATACAGGTTTCCAATTTTTTTTTTTTTTTTTTTTACCCATAAAAATATGGTTTGTTTTGGAGAGAGTGGGGCAGCAATGCCCTGGGTCACTATCAATGTTCTTATTGGTTTATTTTTTAATTACTTTCACAGGCTACTTTTATTAGTTTGTTTAAATTTATTTTCTCATGCTTTTTTATAAAATTGTTTGCAATTATATACATTTTCTTTTTTATTTAAATATGTCTTTTGAACGATAACTAATGAACATAATTTATTGCTTGAATATGATTTATTGATACTTATTCTTTGTTTGCTTCAGATTGCTGTTATGAGTTTTGTTCTTATATTAAATTTTATGTATAACCTGTATATCAGCTCAGCTGATTAAATTTTACTTTACAAAAAAAAAAATATATTTTATGAAATTAAACAAAAGGAAAGAAAACACCCAGAAAAACTTTACCTAAAAATCCCTAATTGTAAATTATTCTTTGTTTACTTTTAAGCCATTTAATGCATAGTTTTATCTTAATATATGCCATATTAGCTTAATAATTCTTTTAAATATTTATTATCAAAAAATTAATAACTATTTATATCTTTTAAACATTTCATGTTACTCTTTCATATTTTCATATGTAAAGAAGTGTCTTCAATGTTAAATTTCCCTATTGCATTTTGTCATATTTTCTCATTTTTAAATTAAGTATAAACTGTATTGTAGTCAAGTACATGACACATTTTTGTACTGATGCACTGAATTAGAACCATGACTTGTAAATAAAGTGTTAAAATATACAGTACAGAATGTTTACTTACATCTTGTTCAATGCCAAACAATAAATCTTGCTTGTCTTTTTCAGATACTGCAGGCAAGTCTACTTCAGCACCAGGTAAATTGCAGCCTTTTTTGCTTCCAAGCATGCCTCCATTCTCTATCTCACACTCAACATAATTAGTACCTGCATAGAGGAATATTTATTAAAAATTGCCTTATAAATGGCAAAAAAAAAAAGCAATCGTATTCAAAATTGAAATGCATATTTATGCACAATTTCATACTAAATTTTCAAAATTGTTTAGGGCAAATGAAATGTTTGAATATTACAAAAATGAATTTTTTTAAATGGTTTTTCCTTTATAAATAAAATTGTATTTTATTTGTTCTGCCAGTATGTCTACATCTTCGTTTTTGATTTAAAGGTATTTTATTCATGTATTATAAGACTTTTATGATATGTAAATAAAACACTTTAAAAATATTTTTTTAATTTCATATTACATAAATATTTTTGAAGATTAATCTAACTTTTACTACATGATATACCATTTATATCAATTACCTTAAAAGATAAAAATAAAAATTCCATTTATCATTCTTATTCTTTTTAAATAACTAATTAGAGATGTAATAAATGTATTTTAAATACAGTTTATGTACCAATTGATTTCACAACAAGAGAAATAAGCCCATCATCTATATAAATTCGACTTTCTTCCTGAACAACTTTAGTAATGTTCTTGTAATCAAGATAGAATACTGAAGCTGAACATTTCTCAAGATAAGCCTCATCAGTTGTCACTTTCACCATTTTTCCTTTTACCATTTCAACTTCTGCTGATGCACCCTAAAAAACAAAATTGATATTATCTTTCTGTTATTCCAAGAGTACTAGAGTACAAATATTTTAATGTTTAAACCTTTTAAATTTGTCTACACCATTTAAGAAAGTTGCCTTTTTTTTTTATAGATTCCCAGTCTGCTACTTTGGCTGTTGCTTCACAACCAATATGCGATTCCTACCAAGTGGAGGAAGTTAAGATGCTTTTTAATCAAGAAATTTCTACTGGCCGGAAAATTGTTCTTCAGTGGATTTATAGCCACTGTAGCATTCCAGGAAATGAAAAAGCTGACATCCTTGCAAAAAATGTAAGCAATTTGCAACAACCATACTTTACTCTGTCCTACCAGTAAATTTGTGTTGTAACAAAAAATAGATTGCAAATGATCCTCCGAAATTATCATGTTTAAGCTGTGACAGGTAAGGTCTGGAGTTCATTTCCCTATGGACCTCCCTTGCTCTGTTTTTACTGTAAATTTTAGACTTTTGACTGGACATGACTTCTTACAAAAGCACCTTTGTCGTATCGGTGTTGCCAATATTCTTGACTGTGTCCCATATTCTTCAGGCACTTTTATGGATTTTACACATTTGGCAAGTTATTGTGCACTCTTTTATCAACTACCCTCCAGACAACTTCTATAATAAGGCTGATTTTTATTGGGTTGCCAGTATGGCCTTTGATCCGACGTAGAAAAAAAAATATTTTAAATGAATATTCTTATTTAAATGGACAAAAATATATTTTTGTTTTTAACAATATACTTTGTTGGCATTCAAGTCTTGCATATATTAAGGATGCTATATTATCTTGCATATATTAAATTAACATTCACATCAATATTTCTTTTATTATAAAAATATTATATTGTTTTTAAAAATTATTGCAGTAAACTTTAACACCATTTTAAAGAAAATTTTCAAATATTTCTACAACTTATTAAATTTTTAGCATCTGAATTAAAACAAATTTACATTAACTTTGTTTAAAAGTCTTATAATTTATTGGTAAGTTTTTATTAAAAAATATGTTTTGGCCTAATATTACAAAAATACTTATAATCTTAAATCAAATTATTCTTTACAAAATAGACTTTTTATAAAAACTATCCAAATTTCTTTCAAATTCAAAAATAACATTTTAAAAAATAATTCATTCCAATTCCTACAACAACAAATAATTTCTCCTTAACCAATTGATATGACAAGTTCCACCATATTTTATTAGATCGTGGACATATAAAACTATATTCCCAATCCTCGATAAAATCTTTTTCAAATAATTGAACAATTGCGTAAAACTATTTTTTGAATAAACTAATTTAAAATAAATCTACTGAAATATTTTGGAAATTTGATTTCTTAAATACCTTATTTTAACTTTTAGTAAAATTGTTCAGGAAATGAATTGCAAAGGCAGTTAATTTATTGAATTAAAAACAGTAAAGTATTCACATATTTTTAAGAAATAAATAATTATATTAATAAAAACTTACTCCTTCAAGCAAACCTGTACGAATTTCAGGTCCTTTGGTGTCCAGAGCAATAGCAACAGGGCAGGAATCTAAACCTTCTTCATCTGCAACTTTTTGAATAGCTTCTCTAGCATTTTTGATAGTACTTGCATGATACTGGGGAAAGAAAGTTGTTAATGCACTTATCTGGACAGACTTTTTAAATCAATTGTATCAATTACTAAAAATACTTGTAAAATAATCTTGACCTTGAAGATATTTTGAATTACTTTGGGCTTCTGCTTGACAAGTTCAGTTATAAAAAATCCATTATATTGTGTAGCCATGAAAACTGAGAACTCTATAATATTTTTATATAATTCTGAATTTTTATCTATGATTATTTAATTAATAAATAAATATAAATATGTATTTTGAATGCAGTGTTATTGCTTCATTATTTGATTTTCTGGAAAAATTACTCAAGCTTATTTAAGCAAATTTTAAAAGTTCCTTTTTTTTTAAAAAATAATTTAATGTAATTATGAATTAAACTATTTTAATATCAAAATTAGATGTAAAATGATAATGGAAATTATATTCAAGTATATGAAATAATATTGGAACGTTTTGTAATGTAGTTAACGATATGTATTCCAGATTTAAACTATTGAAGGAATTCAGAATGGTAAGAATAGAAAACTTACCTCATATGATCCATGGGAAAAATTCAGTCTTATAATATTCATGCCAGCTTTAATCATTTGTACAAGGGTATCTACTTCTTTAGAAGCAGGTCCTAAAAAAAAAAAAAAAAAACAAGATCATGAAATAAACTTTTAATTATCAGGACATTAAACAAGTTCTAATTCACTTAACAAAAGATTGTTTTTAGAGATACTTGAAGATTCAATTACATATCAGCTTTAATTTTCCAATAAAGTTTTAAAAATTTAACCAAGTTTGCTGTTGAATTTTTGGAAACTCGATAAGGAAAAAAAAAACAATGCTATCGAATGAGTACCCCTTATATGTTCAATTAATTTTTATCACATTCATAAAAAAAACCAGTTATTCATTAAAAAAAATTTGAAATTGATACTGTAATAGAATAAATAGAATAGAAATGTAATAGAAATCATAGAATAAATATAAAAATTTAATATATATCATATTACTGTACATTTCTGAATATAATAAGAGTGCAGTTTTAATTGAAAGCCCATATATAAACACTCGCATATGCCCATATAATACTCACTCACATATGCCCCAATTTAAAACCCATACACAAGACAATAAAGAAAATTCCTACAGAATTCAAGCAAGTAAAACAAGGAACTATTTTCCTTCAAAGTAAGTAATAAGTAAGACGCCAATGATGATAATTGTAACTGTGTTAACCGTATCTGAAGCTAGTACATTCTTTCCATTCATTTGTCTTGCATACAATCTGTGGTATGCTAGTCTTATTTTCTGTGCCATTTTATTTTATGTCTAAAAGGATGAACAGAAATAGAAATTTTCTTTTGGTAAATTTCAAACAACTTTCGATTATTTCATGCATACATTTTGGGAGTTTTCCCATTAGCCAGGATCACATTTTATTCCAAAATCAGATTTTCAAATTGCCGGGTGTGTGTGCTCATTTTGCATTAATTTAAATATTCACATCACTTCCAGTTTGAATGTGTCATCAAATATTATGCATCAAGGAATTTTTCTTTTTGAATAGCAAAATTTATAGGACATTTATTCTAAAAATTAGGAGAAATGGTTTACCGATAGTGCAAATGATTCCAGTAAGTCTTGGATAGATTGGTGGGGAATCTATGTCCAAAGCACTTAGGTGATCCAACAAACAATATTCTTCTGCTGCGGCAAGTTGATGCATTTTCGTTTTCGGGCTAGTCATCTGAAAAATATGTTTAGATTAATAAACAGATCAAAGCAACAGTAAAATTGTCAAAATAGAAACTGTTTTTAAGCAAATTGTTACAAAATTAATAAAAATGAGAAGCATTAATACAATATAAAGTGGCTTAATGATAAACATTTATAGCAAGCATGCAGCACTAACAAAGGGGGGGGATATAAACAAGTGCAATGATTTTGTAATCCGAGATTGCAAAACTTATTTACCGTAGCGGGACTAATTTGTTCCGTTATATGTGGTCGTTCCATGCTATCAACAAGTTTTCCCCAAAACAACTTTTCATCTACACTTTTTCCTGCTTCGAGTCTTTTCCATACTTCCACGAACTGAATCTTTAGAAGACACTTTCTCTGCACTCCAATAACCCACTGTGCTCAACGTCTTTTTCCGCACCACTACGATAGTCTTTAGTTGGTTCTTTCTTTGTATCCCACTGAGTTATAGTGCTCAGCGTTTTTCTCCTACTCAAAAGGTCTTTTACAGATGATCTTTCTATACTTGCGCGATCCTGTCCAAGTGGTACTTTGCTAATGCTTCCACGATGTTCACTGGATGGTACTTTTTTTCCATGCTCCCACGATCCTCACCGGAAGGTTCTTTGCCAGTACTTTCAGGACTTCTTTACAGTGAATAATTTCTCTCCACTCCACTGACCCATTGTGCTCAATGTTTTTTCCGCCTCCTCACGATCTTCTGTAGTTGGTTCTTTCTTTGTATCCCAATGAGTTATTGTGCTGAGTGTTTTCCTCCTAGCTTGAAGATCTTTTATGGATGATCTTTCCATGCTTCCCACGATCCTCGCTGAAAGGTTCTTTACCAATACTTCCACGATATTCCCTGGATGGCACTTTTTTCCATGCTCCTACGAACCTCACCGGAAGGTTTTTTTTTTTGCCAATACCTTCAGGAGTATCTTTAGCAGATACTTTTTCTGTACTCCACTGACCCATTGTGCTCACTGTTTTTCCGCCTTCTCAAGATCTTCTGTAGTTGGTTCTTTCTTTGTATCCCAATGAGTTACTGTGCTCAGTGTTTTCCTCCCTAGCTTGAAGATCTTTTATGGATGATCTTTCCATGCTTTACGATCCTCGCTGAAAGGTTCCTTACCAGTGCTTCCACGATATTCCCTGGACGGTACTTTTTCCGTGCTCCTACGATATTCCCGGACGGTACTTTTTCCGTGCTTCTACGATATTCCCGGACGGTACTTTTTCCGTGCTCCTACGATCTTCTCAAGCGGTTCTTTACCAATACTTTCAAGGAGCATCTTTAGAAGATACCTTCTCTGTACTCCACTGGCCCGTTGTGCTCACTGTTTTTTCCGCCTTCTCAAGATCTTCTTTAGTTGGTTCTTTTCTTTGTATCCCAATGAGTTACTGTGCTCAGTGTTTTTCTCTAGCCTGAAGATCTTTTACAGATGGTTTTTTCTGTACTTTCAAGATCCTCTTCGAACGGTTCTTTACCAATACTTTCACGATGTTCCTTGGATGGTGTTTTTTCCATACTTTTACGACCTATTGTGTTCCTACGACCCTCAGTACTTGGCGTTTTATCCATACTTAAACGACTTCTTTTTTTAAAAGGAAAGTCATATTTTGATAAATATCATTTAATCGTGATTGATAATGGAATTCCACGAAGTTGTCTATCAAGTTGCCAATTTAATTATTGATAACAATAACACGTGAATTATTACTAACAAATTAAGACACAATCCGTGTGTTTTTCATCCACGCGATATAAAATAACGTAATTAAAATGTTAAATAATAAAAAAATGTAAGGATCATTTATAATATTAATGTATTTATATTATAAAACATACAATCATATATTAATAACTTTTTAAGATATTGTGTCCGGAAAGAAATGGAATTATAAGGAAAAACATGCAAATTAAGATATAAACGCATCAGCTTTGACCATCGCGATTTTTAATGTTGCAATTTTTCCTCCCCTAAACAACTGAAACAAATGGTCTAAAAAAAAATCATATTAAACACAAAAATTTGGCAAAAGTAAATTGCATTACTTTGAAGAAATAGTTTTCAAACTTCTACGCGTTAAAAGATTCTTTATCAATCACAAAAATAAACTTAAAACTGAAATCTGTATACGAATTTCAATGTGTTATATGAAAAAATGTTGTAAAAAACAATGCAGTACAGTAAGATTTCAAAAACATTTTATGTAAAAATCGGCTTTTTCTAACACTTTAAAGTTAATTATTAACTTTATCGTTAACATTAAGTTTTACAATTCACAATTTATGTCAATAATACACAGTCCAGTCACATTAATGTGACCACCTGTCAAAAGCCAGAATAACCACCTTTGTCAGAGCGGACCGCTGCGAGACGTGCAGGAAGAGAGTCAATTAGGTTTATGAAGGTGTTCACTGGGATGTTGAGCCATGCCGACTCCAGTGCCGTCGAAAATAGGTGGTGGTCACATTAATGTGACTGGACTTGTGTATCAAATAATTACCAAAAATGTGCAATTCTAACATACTAATCATCAAATTTCTTGTTTATACAATAAATGTTTCTTAAAACGCAATTTCGGGATATAATGACAATTTATTTCTTCAACTTCAATTGTGATCAACTCGCAGCATTTTAAATTTCATCAAAATGAGTAAAATAATTTTTTACAATTGTGTTTCATGTCGACTACTTTTCGCAATTTTTAACGTGCGACGAAGTTTTTTTATGAATCAATTGAAGAATGAACGAAACTCTTGGCTGGGAGCAGACACGTGCTTACTCATCTTGAATATTGAAAGCATTGCCTTTGGACTATGTCCATAGAATTGTTATACCTTATTAATATTTAATTATTTTTTTCTTTTTATTAACATTAATATAAAAATTTTAGAAAAATGAGAATAGAAACATATACGAATATATTCAAAAAGGAAAAATAGGAAATTATAATCAATACATTGAAAAGGATGATTGAGTGGAGTTTGCTCTGTGATACTTCAGAAAGAGAAGATTAGGGAAAAAAGGACACTAGTTGAGGATATTGAGAATAGTTCTATGTGGCTTTCTATTTTCAAACAGAATAATGTCATAAATTGGGAGGGATCTAAGAACAGAATTACGCATGAAATCGATAGAGCAATAAAATTTTTTTTAGAGATATGAAAGATGAATTTTCTAATACTGGGAAAGTCAAGACAGTTTTTTTTAATATCCTCATTTCTGAAGTACCAAGGGGAATTTGTAATTATTCAAAGAACTTTATTTTCCAGTCTTTGAACAATTTCTAAATTTGATTTGGTTGTTGAAAATTTGATTGGGCTGTTTATGGATGTCATGAGATAGAACTGCATGTCCTCATGGATTAAAAATGAAATCGGCAAATATGTTTCTCAAAGTTCATTTTATGAATGATACTTTGCATTCAATTCCGTTCGTGCAATCAGCATATTAATAAATTTTTCGCAGTTCATTAATCTAGGTGATAAATATTCAACCAAAATTTTCCAAATACGAAACAATGCATGCGTTTACTTCTTTAATCATCAGAGAACTTTATATTATTTCACAAACTCGTTCCTGTCCCCAAAGGTGTAATCCTTTCAGAATTTGGACTTGCTATGTGCAGCAAACTTCTTTTCGTTTTTGTTAAACTAACATATTATAAAATGGCAAATCTAATGATAGGGCGAAGAATCTTTAAAGAGATTAGCAAGTCTAATATAAACAAATTATGTCTATTAGGCTTTCCTCTTTCACTCTACTCTAATCAAATCCAAGCAATTTAAACGCTACCACTTAAACAATCTACATTGTTTCGCAGTAGTTTAAATGGAAAATCTGTGGTTCGTATACTATCCTATTATAAATTATTTATCGACGAGGAATTTTCTAAATCTTAAATAAATCTTTTCACTGTGTTATATAAAAAAATCACAATAAGGTTTTAAAAGAATCTTAACTTTGTTCTGAAAAGGTGGAACAATTAATGGAATTCATAAAATCCTTAATGTTCTAAAGTCGCCCATCCATAAAATCCTTAAAACTCTTAGAATTTGATTATCATTTATAGCAGAGAGATTGATTTAACCCCTTAACTGATTATGTTAAATACTTGTATTTTTTTTTTGGAATAACGCGAGTATATTTTTAACTTATGCTATTTATTCTAAAGTAAAGACTTGTTGTGATAGCACATAGAGCACATTTGGAGAGAACTGGAGATTAGAGTACGAAAACACAACATCAAAACGAAAAGCGAATTAAAAAACAGTAATGATGGAAGAATGGATGAACATTGATACAGAAATTACAAAAAAACTAGTGAAATCTATTCCCAGACATTTAAAAGCTGTTGTGGATGCTAAAGGATATCCTACTAAATATTAATTTAACGAAAAATGAAAATAGTTACTCATATGTAGAGATTTTTTAAGTGTACGAAGACTTTTTGTGAGATAAAAGATTTTATCATTTTTTTTTTTTAATACTAATTTTTTAAAAATAAACTTTCGGTAACTTTTAAAAATATTTCATGTAGTTTTATTAAGAATAGATTATAGATCTTATTATTAAAATATCATTAAGAAAGTTTACTTTTAATTATTGGATAGAGATCTATTTTACTGAGAATCGTAAGTGTACGAACACTTTTGGGAGCCACTGTATATTTTTCAAAATATCGAGTACTGATGTTAAAATTAAATGTTAAAGAAGGCAATTCAGTGATATCCAATAATACAATCAGTAGTAAAGACAGTTGCTGCTTTAAACGAAATATCATGCTGCCTACACATGATTGATCTACAATCACACTACATCAATGAAACACTGTAGCTCGAATTAGATCCGATTCAGAAAATGAGATTGCATTGTTCGATAGCTCGGATTCAGATTATTTGATTTATCTCTCATATCAGTTTTTGGAGATAAATTTCACGCTTTTTCCTGCCTTTCTTTGTGTTTTTATTTCACTTTTAACCTTTTTAACTTGGCGCGTGAATAAAGGATAAAAAAATTTTACGATTCTTGGCCTACATAAAATAAATTGAAGTTCAAATACGCGGTAATTTAATTTAAACCTTTTTCAATTTTTTGTTGCATTGGGTATCAGTATTTTAATCTCATATGCACCGATTTCAACAATACAAAAATTAAACTTTTCACGCTAATGTACATGAAAAAATGAAAGTGGCATCTATCAAATAAGAAAAACACGCATAATTAAGAAATTACACATAATTAAGGATGATAAATCATCTTCTTTAATTACACATAATTAAGGAAGATGAATGTAGAAACAGTGAGTAGGAAGTGAATAGTAAGCATATAGTGAGTAGTGTTTCACAGCGGAGATTTAAATTCAAAATGCACTGTATTTGTGCTATTTTAAGAATTTAACGAAAAATCTAGAAAGCACAGCTCTGTAGTACTTATAATATATCAGTTATAAGCGATTGGATATCATTTTTAATGACACCAAGAAAAGTTTAAAAGTTGATGAACATCAAAAGTCTCCTAATTCTTAAATAACATTTATATAACGCTTTCAAATTTTATCGGTATAAAAGCTCATGTTTATTTGTGGTTATTCCAAACTACGAACAAACCCTAATCGCCAGGATTCGAACCTGAAGGCCTGTGATACCAAAAGGCCAGTGCGCTAACCAATTGGCCATCAGGCAGATTCAGAAACGAGGCCTGTTCGGTTTGTCACTCTACAGTCATTTTGTTAATTACTGTTTTTAGGCTAATTAGACCGGGACCTACAGTTTAACGTGGATTCGAACCACTAACAAGCATCAATGCCACGGCCAGGATACGAACCTGAAGGCCTGTGATACCAAAGGCCAGTGCGCTAACCAATTGGCCATCAGGCAGATTCAGAAACGAGGTTCGGTTTGTCGCTCTACAGCCATTTTGTTAATTACTGTTTTTAGGCTAATTAGACCGGGACCTACAGTTTAACGTGGATTCGAACCACTAACAAGCATCAATGCCACGGCCAGGATACGAACCTGAAGGCCTGTGATACCAAAGGCCAGTGCGCTAACCAATTTGCCATCAGGCAGATTCAGAAACGAGGTTCGGTTTGTCGCTCTACAGTCATTTTGTTAATTACTGTTTTTAGGCTAATTAGACCGGGACCTACAGTTTAACGTGGATTCCGAACCACTAACAAGCATCAATGCCACGGCCAGGATACGAACCTGAAGGCCTGTGATACCAAAGGCCAGTGCGCTAACCAATTTGCCATCAGGCAGATTCAGAAACGAGGTTCGGTTTGTCGCTCTACAGTCATTTTGTTAATTACTGTTTTTAGGCTAATTAGACCGGGACCTACAGTTTAACGTGGATTCCGAACCACTAACAAGCATCAATGCCACGGCCAGGATACGAACCTGAAGGCCTGTGATACCAAAGGCCAGTGCGCTAACCAATTGGCCATCAGGCAGATTCAGAAACGAGGTTCGGTTTGTCGCTCTACAGTCATTTTGTTAATTACTGTTTTTAGGCTAATTAGACCGGGACCTACAGTTTAACGTGGATTCCGAACCACTAACAAGCATCAATGCCACGGCCAGGATACGGCCAGGCCTGTGATAGTGCGCTAACCTGAGGCAGATTCAGAAACGAGGTTCGGTTTGTGATCATTTTGTTAATTACTGTTTTTAGGCCAAAGGCAGTTTAACGTGGATTCGAACCACTAACAAGTGCGATTCGAACCTGAAGGCCTGTGATACCAAAAATTGGCCATCAGGCAGATTCAGAAACGAGGTTCGGTTTGTCGCTCTCACAGTCATTTTGTTAATTACTGTTTTTAGGCTAATTAGACCGGGACCTACAGTTTAACGTGGATTCCGAACCACTAACAAGCATCAATGCCACGGCCAGGATACGAACCTGAAGGCCTGTGATACCAAAGGCCAGTGCGCTAACCAATTTGCCATCAGGCAGATTCAGAAACGAGGTTCGGTTTGTCGCTCTACAGTCATTTTGTTAATTACTGTTTTTAGGCTAATTAGACCGGGACCTACAGTTTAACGTGGATTCGAACCACTAACAAGCATCAATGCCACGGCCAGGATACGAACCTCAAGGACCTACAGTTTAACGTGGTACCAAGGCCAGAACAAATATGCCATCTTTGTAAATTTTTAAGATTAACAAATACCAGCAGTAGGGAGTTGGAATCAGGGGCAAGCCAGCGCTCATCAAGCTTTCATTTCTACACATGATCGTTTTATACAATAATTACAATGAAATTATAACTTGCTAATTAGATACGATTCAGAAAATTTAACATTCCAAACCAATAAAACGCATCAATGCCAGGATTCGAACCTGAAGGCCCGTGGTACCAAAGGCCAGCTAACCAATTGGCCAAGGCGATTCAGAAACGAGGTTTGGTTTGGCGCTCTACAGTCATTTGTTAATTACTGTTTTGGGCAACTTAGACAGGGCCCTACATTATCAATTCCGAACCACTGCAAACAGAAAAGAAATAATTTAACTTAAATAACAGCATCAAAGAAAACGCTTTCAAATTTTGCATCTTTAGTAAATTTTAAGTATTAACAAATACCAGCAGTAGGGAGTTGGAATCAGGGGCAAGAAATATTTTTAAACCGATTTTATCAAAAAATGCTCAACTCCGACCCTTTCAGCATTTTTAAAAATAATTTTTTATTTGTTCAAAATACTGTACTTGTGTTAAAATTAAATATTAAAAGGAAGACAATTCAGTTCTATCCAATAATACAATCAGTAGTAAAGACAGTTGCTGCTTTAAACGAAATATCATGCTACCTACACATGATCGTTTTATACAATCACACTACATCAATGAAATACTAACTCGAATTAGATACGATTCAGAAAATGAAATAGCATTCCAAACTACAAATAAACGCTAGTTGCCAGTATTCGAACCTGAAGCCCGTGGTACCAAAGGCCAGAGAGCTAGCCAATTGGCCATCAGGCCGCTTCAGAAACGAGGTTTGGTTTGTCGCTCTACGGTCATTTAGTGCACACTTTAGGCTTCTTAGACAGGTACCTACAGTTTAACATGGATTCCGAAGCACTAACAAGCATCCCTGCCAACGCCAGGATTCGAACCTGAAAGCCGTGGTACTAAAGGCTAGCCAATAAGAAAATACATGCATCTTTAGTAAATTTTAAGTATTAACAAATACCAGCGGTGTGGAGTTGAAATCAGGGGGTAAGGAATATGATTTTTAAACCGATTCTGTCAAAAAATGCTCAATTCTCGATTCTTTCAAAAATGCTCAGTTCTCGATTCTTTCAAAAATGCTCAAGTTCTCGATTCTTTCAAAAATGCTCAATTCTCGATTCTTTCAAAAATGCTCAATTCTCGATTCTTTCAAAAATGCTCAATTCTCGATTCTTTCAAAAATGCGCAGTTCTCGATTCTTTCAAAATGCTCAGTTCTCGATTCTTTCAAAAACGCTCAATTCTCGATTCTTTCAAAAATGCTCAGTTTTCGATTCTTTCAAAAAATGCTTTCAAAAAAATGCGCATTCTCGATTCTTTCAAAAATGCTCAGTTCTCGATTCTTTCAAAATGCTCAGTTCTCGATTCTTTCAAAAATGCTCAGTTCTCGATTCTTTCAAAAATGCGCAGTTCTCGATTCTTTCAAAATGCTCAGTTCTCGATTCTTTCAAAAATGCGCAGTTCTCGATTCTTTCAAAAATGCTCAGTGCTCGATTCCTTCAAAAATGCTCAGTTCTCGATTCTTTCAAAAATGCTCAGTTCTCGATTCTTTCAAAAATGCTCAGTTCTCGATTCTTTAAAAATGCTCAGTTCTCGATTCTTTAAAAAATGCTCAGTTCTCGATTCTTTAAAAATGCTCAGTTCTCGATTCTTTAAAAAATGCTCAGTTCTCGATTCTTTAAAAAATGCTCAGTTCTCGATTCTTACAAAAATATTTTTATTATTATTTTTCAAAATTCTGAGTACTAGTGTTAAAATTAAATGTTAAAGAAGGCAATTCAGTGATATCCAATAATACAACAATCTGTACCAAAGACAGTTGCTGCTTTAAACGAAATATCATGCTACCTCCACATGATCGATTTACAATCACACTACATCAATGAAACACCGTAGCTCGAATTAGATCGGATTCAGAAAATGAGATTGCATTGTTCGATAGTTGGATTCAGGTTATTTGATTTATCTTTCATATCAGTTTTCGGAGATAAATTTCACGCTTTTTCCTTCCTTTCTTTCTTTGTGTTTTTATTTCACTTTTAACCTTTTTAACTTGGCGCGTGAATAGAGGAAAAACAAGTAATATAAAAAAAAAAATGTGTAAAGTCAATTCCTACTTTTTTTTATATTGCAGAAAGTCCTTCATAAATTTTCATTCATTTTTAAGTTTATCTGGCGCCATCTATTGTTAGGTATATGCGACTTAAATCTAAAAAAAAACTAAAATTAATTAATTAAATTTAATGAATGAATTAATATTTGAAAAAACTGCATTAACATCCAGTGCCATCCACTACAAGTTCAAAAAAATTTATTTGAACTTGAGTGGATGAACAAAAATATTTTATGAACGATTGAAAATTTGAACAAGCTATATATAGAGAGAGTATGAGCTAATAGAAGGAATTGAAATAAATTACAGCTGAAATACACGGCAATTTAATTAAAGAAATTTTTTTAATTTTTGGTTGTGTTGGGTATCGGCATTTTAATCTCATATACATCGATTTTAACTACTCAAAATTAAATTTTTCTCGCTATTGTGCATGAAAAAAAAATGAAAATGGCACGTATTAATAAGAAAAACACACATAATTAAGGATGATAATTCCTCTTCTTTAATTACATATAATTAAGGAAGATGAATCAACTAAGCGTTTAGCAAGTAGTGTTTCATAGCGGAGATTTAAATTCAAAATACATTGTATGGCCGAGTGGCTAGCGCTCTGGCTCTCGGTACCACCGGTATCGGGTTCGAATCCCGGCGGTGCCATGGATGTTTGTAGTGGTTCGGAATCCCCTTAAGCCGTAGGACCCGGTCTCACTCATATGACCGTAGAGCGTCACAAAGCCCAATCAGACTTCTCCCATCATTCCCAAACTGTAAAAGGGGCAACTCAGCTCTAAGCACAGTGATGTAGTTTAGTAGTAGTAGTAACCTCATACATCGATTTTGACAACTCAAAATTAACTTTCGCTACTGTACTTGGAAAAATTAAAATGGCATCTATCAAATAAGAAAAACACACATAATTAAGGATGATAATTCATCTTCCTTAATTACACATAATTAAGTAAGATGAATTAACTAATTGTATAGTGAGTAGTGTTTCACAGCGAAGATTTAAATTCAGAATATATTGTATTTAAGAATGGGTACTATTTTTAATATGTTTTCGATTGTACACAAATGAAAATTCATTCAGTTATCGTCCTTGTAAAACTCTTGTTTGATCAGAGCTTATAAAACTTAGAAAAACTGAACTTCATTAGAAGATATTTATGTTCATTCTGTAATATTGTACTATATCGTTAGGAAACATCTTGTAACGTCTCGGTCTATATTAGACCTATAACGGCTTCAAGAAGAGGGTCACTTTCAGGTTCATGGGACATTTTAATTTTTATTTACAAGCACTAATATTATACATATTGAACTCTGGATTATTATAGAAATAAATACAAATTAAAAACATAATATTTATCACAAGTGCATGATTAAATCACAAGTGCAGTGCATTCGAAGATCGAAGATATTTCAAGTGCTCTCGAGTCTAAATCGAATCGAATTGCCTTGTCCGCGACAGACCCTAATTATTACTCGGGGCGTGATAAACAAAACCGCAAGACGGCTCACTTTGAAAAACAGGCGGAATCTTCGGCTTGTTTAGTCACTTCAGAGAAAAACCACACTTCTGATCAACTCGTCGCAGAACTCTCCCTCTTTTTCAAAAAACTCCTTTTAAGACGATCCGTCAAGAGGGGAGATCAGCTTCCTTCACTTCTCATCTGTGTGGACATTTCTCAGCTAGTGGTTTATCACCAATCATGGTGGAACAACTTATGGTATAGTTTATATTCAATCTGTAGTTGTTTCGATATATGAAGGTCGCACAGACATTCCCTAATTTCCTGAGTCTCTTAATACATGACACCGGGTCGCAGGTTTCGGGTTCTAATCCCGACGTTGCTAGGGATGTTTGTAGTTTTTCGTAATCCTCTTCAAAAACTATGTCCCGGTCTAATATGACTGTTGGGCGTAGGGCTGGCAAATCTTCCCCGCAAAAAGGAAAAACTCATCTCAAAATCTGCCAGCAGGCAGATGGCCTTGGCCCACCATGGGGCTGTTGCGTAAATTATGAATAATTTTCATCATAACATTTTTACAGTGATGTAGTTTAGTAGTAGTAGTAACCTCATACATCGATTTTAACAACTTTTAACAAGCTCTGACAAAACTTTTGTGCAAAAGGATTTTGCTTTAATTAAGATACATCTCTTATACACTATAATCAATAGAAGATTTAAATATTGCCACATACTGGCTACACATTTGATGGATAAGGTTTCAGCGTGATACGATACATCAAATTTTCAGAATGCTTATTACCAGTTGCTGAAATTACTTTCCACGTCAAAATTTAAATGAAGTTTGAAGTATTGTAGAATGTCACGAAATTCATCAAGTGTGTCGTGAAAACTGCAGTGTTCAAGAAACTGCAGTTTATAATATTCCTGCCGCAATGTTAAAATGGAACCTATAAATCTGAATATAAAAAAAAGATTTTTAAGTCAATTTACTTTTTTTTCACTACCAGAAAACAACAATATTTTTCACTATATTTGCCTTTACAAATAAAGTTGAAATTTTCCTTTTACATCTGGCGCCATCTCTTATTAGATACATGCAACTCAAATCTAAAAACAAAAACTAAAAATGAATTGATTAAATTTAATGAATGAATTAATATTTGAAAAAACTGAATTAACATCCAGTGTCATCCACTACAAGTTCAAAAAAATGTATTTGAACTTGAGTGGATCGATTAAAGGTATTTTATTAACGATTAAGAATTTGAACAAGATATATATATAGGGAGAGTGTGAACTAATAGAAGGAATTGATATCGGCTTTGTTAAAAGAAAATCAGCTGCTTTTTAAAATTTACAATAGCAATGTTACGCAAACCTTCCATGTTTAAATTTATAAGAAGTTTGAAGCATTTTAGAATGTCACGAAATTCATGTGTGTAGTAAAATTACTATGTCTAAAAATCATCAATTTATAGCATTCCTGCTAAAACGTTAAAATGGAATCCATAAACAACCAAAAAAAGGAAACTTAACGTCCAAAATAAGGATAGGCTTTCGGCTTTGTAAAACGCAAATCAAATGTTTTTTATAAGCATTATTTATAATAGTAATGCACTACTAAAAGGCAAGAAATTAAATATCACTTAAAATACAACTTAAATTTAGTAGTAACGTACATACATTATAAACACAGTCAAAGTTAAAAAAAAAAAATTGTTTCCTAGAAAATAAAACTAGCCCTCCGATTAAATAAAAAATTGGCTTCATCCAAAATTTATTTTTAGTGTACTTATCGATATTGTCCAAGTATCGATTGTTTGATCGATGCCCCTGTAAGTGTTGTAGTTTAATCCGCTTTTCATGCTTCGGGGTTTTCAAGTTCAAACATCGCCAATGCCACTTTTGGTCTTTTCTACTGCAATGATAGGTTGAATTCGATTTTTTGACCGATTTTTGATTTAGATCATGGGCCGAGTGAGTTTAAAATTATATGGTGGTAATGCCACTGGTTTTGTACAATTTGAAATTCACGTGGGTACATTAGGATATATTTAACGAATAACCTTAAAAGTATTTATACTAGTATATACTAATAAAGTTATGTATTGCCTGACCTCTGATACACTAAAAATAATGATAAAAACATTTGAGATATTTTACTCAAAATGAATTCGTATCAATATTGGGATATAATTATATTCATGGATAAGGTTATAATTTCGATAAAACAAATTCCAACTTTTTAGTGAATAAATGTTATAAGAAATATGAAAGAAAACCTTTACCGATTTCAGCTGTTGTTTGTCGCTCTACTGTCATTTTTTGCACTTTTTAGGCTAGTTAGACCGGCACCTACAGTTTAACGTGGATTCGAACCTCTAGCAAACACCTATGCCACAACCACGATTCGAACCTGAAGCTTGTGGTACCAAAGACCAGATTGTTAGCCAATTGGCCATCAAACCCTGAAGAGTACAAGAGAATCAAATATTGTGGTACTCCGGAAAAATATTGGCTATGTTGTTTTCCAGCTCTGAGTGTAAATCCTCTTGCGAAGGATGGTCCAGACCAGGGGTCTCCAAACTTTCCAGCCTTAGGGCCATACTGTTTACTCCAGTAAGTACCAAGGGCCAAAACCGTTTTAATTTTTCTGCCATTATCTATAAGTTCTAGACTAGTCGCCGAGTACGCTTGCTAAATTCGCTGGTTCAATTACTACAATTACTATTGTGTGTATAGATACGACCGTGACACTGGACGACATGTAGTGGTAAAATTGATCCACAACTGTCAGTGAAAAATCCCAATTACATAAATCTCATTAGTATTTTTTTACAAGTGGATACACCGCGGTTTCATTCGCGTTCATTTAGCTTTTCCGTTCCTGGGGGATTTTCAGGATAAAAATCATAGGTTGGATTCAGGATATATACATACATACATAGGCGATACTCTTTTCACTAGTTTATAATGTTAGTGGGATTCATTTCAATTATTTGTTAGTTGTTATGCTTAAGTTAAATTTTCTGCATATTATGCTAGTCATTAAGTTTCACCTAGCAAGTCAATAAAACCGAGTCATTATCATTCCGTGTTTTTTTTTTATCCAACTTATTACAGCAACAATAAGCTATTCGCTGTCGCGGGCCGGATGGATGACACTGGCGGGCCGTAGTTTGGAGACCCCTGGTCCAGGCAATGCAAAGGCGGCTGCAACAGCTGGGCAATCAAAGACACGATGATGAAGAATAAGCTCGAGAAGAAGTAGAGCGCAAACCTGTGATGCGCTGAGAAATATTTAGTTGGTCTACAGTCACTCACCCGGAAAGTATATGTAATAAATCAAAAATAATTAATCAAATGGCCTTTTTTAGTCTATTTTTTTTTAATAATTGTGCTATAAAATGTTTGTTTATAAGTGTTTTTTTTTATTAAATAGCAACCACAACTTCAGTGTTGTTTACTACAATTTACAAACAAAATAAATGGAGCGAGAGAATTTAATGGCGTGTCCATATTTCATTCACTATAGCAAAGATGCAAAGATCGCGCAAAAAAATAATAATCGAAAATTATTTAAATTTATCGATACATATTTGCAGAAATAAAAAAATAAATACGTAGAAAAGGAAATCCTTGTATCCATAACAGCACGTTACTGGCAAAGGATGATTTTGAGCAATAAAAAGAGAAATTATGAAATAAAATAGAAATTAGAGGAGATTTATCAGACAATTATTTTTAAAATATGGTTAACAAATGATGAGGCGGACAGCAATCAGTATTCCTGTACGATGGTATCAAATTCAAGAATCTCAAACAAGATTATGCATATGTAGCTCTGATCTTTAAAATTAATCTTAAATGACCAGACTTGCTGAATTACTTCCGATATTACTGCTCATTAAAACTGAGACAATTATACTTGGGGGCAATCTTAATTTATATTTCATTACAAATCTTAAAAAAAAAAAAAAATAATAAATCATTAGAAGATTAAATAGAATAAGAATTTTCTCCAAACTTATTTCATAGCATATGTTTATAAATGGAAGGTTTAAAAAAAAAATAATCTAATAATATAGAAAAACCTAACATTTAAACTAAGAAAAATGTCACTAAAATTTATTAATGCAAATTAACGGAGATGAAACTTACTTTATGCAAACGTTCACTAGCGGGACCAAAATATCCGATTGTCTTCCGGAATTGCAAACTATATTTTCCGAGTAACTGTATTTTTAAAAAATGAACGATTTTCAACATTCAAATAGAAATTTAAAAGCTTCGAAATAAAATAACTGTCGTTTTGGAAGGAACAATTTAACAAGGGCAAACGACCTTTACCTAGAGGAGACTTGAAGAGTGTAAGGTCGTTTAGCAAAGGACAAGAAAACAGCAGTAAAAAATCAGGAACCTTATTTTAGAACATGCACAGGGTGGCTGTTCCGTCACTTAAAAGCGGTTGCCTTGATCTTGATTTAATTTAAGGACTTATAAATAAACGTTAAAATCTTTTAAAAAATGGAGCAATATTTTAAAGCGTTTAAAATGCTTGAGCAACGGTTAAAAGTTCCACATATTTCTATGTCCAGAAAGTAAGACCAATTTTCAATTTAGAATTCCGGAGCTTATGGAATTTCAATTTTTTTTTTCATTTTTAGGTTGCTGGCACAGTCCTTGACATCTGTGTGAAATTTCACGTCAAAATATTCATTAGTGTTGGAGTTACGGTTGCCTTCGTGAGACGCTAAAACTGATTCCGACAATTTTTGAAATGTCTGAATGAATTGAGCAAAGAACTTGCATTCAATTTTGTTTGCGGAAAAGTATATATAATGTTGCAGAAGGTATTCGGTGAACATTCCTGTATCGGAAAGAAATGTTTAGAAGTGGTATAAACAGTTCAAAGGACGCAGAGAACGCTTTGAAGGCGAAGAGCGCTCTGGTCGATCATCAACCCTCAACCGACGAAGCACACGTCTAAAAATTGAAGATTTGGTGCTTACAAACCGTTCGATTTATAATTAGAGACCTTGCTGATGATGTTGAATTTCAAAAGGATCGGTCAATTCCATTTTGGGCCTCAAACGCGTCAAATCTCAATTGGTACCGAAAACACTGAATGCGCCAGCTCACACTGCATTGATTCTTCGTGACTTTTTCGCCAAAAATGAAACACATATCGTTCCACAATCACCATATTCACACCGTGAGACGTCTGGCTATTCCCTAAACTCCAAAGACCACTCCGGGGACACCGTTTTTGAGTCGATTGAAGAGATTCAACGTTAATCGCGGCACGCTTTGAAGGCCATCCCTTTGAATGACTTTGAGAATTGGAAAAAAAGTTGGCTTAAGTGCATTGTGTCCGGAGGGGATTACTTTGAAGGCGATGAAATACATTTGGAAGAATAAAAGAGTTTTGAAAAAAAATTGGTCTTACTTTTTGAGCACTGTAGTATAAATAACGTTAAAGTCTTTAAAAAAAAATGGAGTAATATGTTTTAAAGCTTTTAAAAAATGCTTGAGTAACAGTTAAAAGTTCACATACAACATCTTTAAACCCTTTGCAATGGAACAGAATTTTTGTTATTTTATTTTGCTAAAATAGGAACTTAAAAAAAAAAAAAAAAAAAAAATGATAAAAAAGCTAAATATGAACTTGATAAATATTAATGAAATATTCTTTCAATATAATTTTTAAACAAATGCAATTATTCTGATAATGTATTAAATACGTGTTAAATTACTAAACATGTAAAGGTTATTATTTTTAGCTTAAGTGAAGAAATAATTGTATGAAAATAATTCAATATTTAAATAATAATAACAATCTCAAATCGGAAACAGTGCAATGACAACCTGGGATCGGAAGCAGTGCAACGACAATCCAGGATCGGAGACAGTGCAACGACAATCTGGGATCGGAGACAGTGCAACGCCAATCTGGGATCGGAAACAGTGCAACGACAACCTGGGATCGGAGACAGTGCAACGACAATCTGGGATCGGAGACAGTGCAATGACAATTTGGGAAGGGATACAGTGCAATGACAATCTAAGATCGGAAACAGCGAAATGACAATCTGGGATCGTATACAGTGCAATGACAATCTAAGATCGGAAACAGCGAAAAATGACAATCTAAGATCGGAAGCAGCGAAATGACAATCTGGGATCGGATACAGTGCAATGACAACCTAAGATCGGAAGCAGTGAAATGACAATCTGGGATCGGATACAGTGCAATGACAGTCTGGGAAGGGATACAGTGCAATGACAATCTAAGATCGGAAACAGCGAAATGACAATCTAAAGATGGGAAACAGCGAAATGACAATCTAAGATGGGAAACAGTGAAATGACAATCTAAGATGGGAAACAGTGAAATGACAATCTAAGATGGGAAACAGTGAAATGACAATCTAAGATGGGAAACAGTGAAATGACAGTCTAAGATCGGAAACAGTGAAAACGACAATCTGGGATCGGATACAGTGCAATGACAATCTAAGATCGGAAACAGCGAAATGACAATCTGGGATCGGATACAGCAACAACAGTCTTGGAAATAGTGGAATATTTAAAATTGTGCATGTCTCAGAATGTCAAAAATACTCTGTCAGGATTTTTTTTTTTTTTTTTTTTTGTCGAATTTGAGAGATAAAGGAGGTTGATTCTTCCACTGAAAATGCCTTATATTTCGAAATAATAAAACAAATGAAAAAATTAATTTTTTCTGGCGAAATTTATTAGTAATTATTTATCCCTTAAATTTAAATATGAACTGCGAATGTTAAACTTATATGATTATATTTTCTTGCTGTAACTCGTCTTTTGCAAAATGCCTCTAGATGTACTATTTAAATAACAAGAAATACTATTTAAAGTATTTTTCTTATTATATTTTTCTTATTCAAAAACTTTAAAATAATATTCGACTCTTTGAATAAATATTATATTTTTAAGTTAAATAAGATTGTTATATATCATTTTATTAAAAACAGTAAGACTTTTTTTTTTTTTTTTTTACAATCAAAATAATTAAAATTTATTTGATAAGACCTAAATAATTATTTTCTCGGTGACATCAGTAAGGAAAACTTAAAACTAATTTACAACCAATAGAAAATTTAATTTTTCTCTAAAATTAGATTTTTTTAAATGATATGTATTCTGACAAAATGTTAAGATGGCATTTTTCTACTTGAAATTAAATTTTTATAATTCGCTGACTTTCTATAAAATAGATCTACTAGTATTACGTTAAATAATAATAAATGTTAATGCAGTATATCTACCAGTATTATGTTAAATAAAATATATCTACTAGTATTACATTAAATAGTTAAATTAATAATATATATAATAAATAATTCTAGTTAAATAAAATACATATAATAATTTAAATAAGTATTATTTTAAAAAATTTATTATTGGGGCCTGAATGGCAAGTTTAGCGCTCTGGCACTCGGTGCCACAGGTTTCGAATTTCCCGGCGGTGCCATGGATTTTTGGTTCGGAATCCACTTTAAACCTATTAGGTCCCAGTCTAATATATGGCTGTTGAACGTTAGGGCTGAAACTTTACCCCGTAAAAGGAAAAACACCTCGTTTTAAAATAAATATTAGGGTTTTGTACCAATGATGATGATTTTGATGGTTATTATGTGAATTATCTTTTGTTTGCCCATAGGTGTAGAAATGTTTAAAAATCTTAAGCAAAATCATGGAATTTCACGCTCGGTTCATTTTTCTATATGAAAATAAACTTGGACTTTCTACTACCCAAACAGTTCGAAAGTTAATGATGCATTTGAGAATGATATAGCTAATGTTTCCATGGATGGTTAAGTTTAAATCACGAGATGAGCTTAGAAAATGAACCCCATGGAAAACCCGAAAGCGTCCTTTTTTTTTTAATGATTTTCTGAAGGTAAAAGTTGAAGCTAACCTTGCAATAACTGTTAGAAAAAAAAGTGTTAATCTTGGCTACTTGCCCAAAAGTAAAAACGATTTTCAATTTAAAATTCCCAGGGCTTATGGATTACAATTTTTTTCTTCTTTTTAGGTTGCTGGCACTCCTTGATATCTGTGTGAAATTTCACGTCAAAATATTCATTAGTGTTTGAGTTCTTGGCTTTGGAGACGCTAAAACTGATTTCGGCGATTTTTCAAATGTCTGAAGGATTTGAGCAAGAAACTTGCATTAAGTTTTGTTTTGGAATGAATATTCGTAAGCTAATGATTCCACATTAAGACGATGGTTAAATTTAAATCAGGAGATACGAGCTTACAAAATGAACCCACGAAAAACCTGGAAGCGATGATTTTTCTGAAATCAAAGTTGAAGCTAACCCTTCTATAAAGATGACGTGTTGATCTTGGAATAAGCACATCAACAGTTTTGAGTCATCTTGAAATGCCTGGAAGGGTGCGAAATGGAACGCATTGCAGATGAAATTGCAACACGAAGACTTGCTCATCGTGTATTCGAAAAAAGATAAGCCAGACTGAGTTGCTAGCGCTCTCGGTACCCAGGTTTCGGGTTCTCCCCGGCGGTACCATGGATGTTTGTAGTGGTTCGGGATCCATTTAAGCCGTAGGTGCCGGTCCTATATGACTGTTGGGAGGGCGTAGAGCTGACAACCCATAAAAAGAAAACCATCTCTCGACTCGTTTATAGACCACACTGGGCTGTTGCGTCAATGATGATTAAAACAAATAAATTATAATTAAGCCAAGGAAAAATAAAGACCTTCAATGCTCATTGGATTTTCAAACGAAAATCACCATCATTAAAAAGTATGTCCCAGTGGTGCCTTATAGTGGTTCGGGATCCATTTTAAGCCGTAGCCTAACATGGCCGTAGAGCGTTGTGGAGGTATTGTTACTCGACGTCCATAGCTTATCTTCAAGCTATACATACCTCCTCGGTAGTGCAAGTGAATAACGTCGGTGCAGCGTTTGTCTTAAAGCATCAAAGACAACTGTCAAAGTGTTTGCCAACTGCATTAGAACAAAAAAAACATTCGAAAAAAGAAATTGCTTCTTTGTGCCGTATCATTACTTCTCATAAAAAGTAGATACTGTATCAAATGTTCATCAAAGTAGTTGGATGCAGATGAAAAGTCTAACACTCCCCAGACCAGAAATGCGTCCAAAGATAACGTTGACATTTTGGTGGTATCAAAGTTTAGGTTTGGTTTATCGCTCTACAGTCATTATTTTTGCAACCTTTAGGCTAATTAGACCGGGACCTACAGTTTAACATGGATTCCGAACCACTAACAACATCCAAGCCACCGCCAGTGTTAGCACCTGAAGCCTGTGGTACAAAAGGCCAGAGCGCTAGCCAATTGAACACCAGGCAGCAGAATCAAAGGGAGTTATTCATTACAGATTCCTAGGAATAGGTCACACATTCAATGTACAGTATTTCTGTCATATATCATAATAGTTCATCAAATTATATCATAACCAGCGTTGGTCAATTAAAAAACTTTATTCTTCATCACAACGAGGGACCTAGCGTTTCATAAGCCATTCTCCAAAAACTGAACGAGTTGAAATTTGAGACTTTGCCACATTCACCACATTTGTCTCCTGCTGACTGTCAATTCTTTAAACACCTGGAGTAGTTATTTTTATAGAATAAGCGTTTTGTCAATCACGAAATTGGCAAAGCAGCCTTTACTGGATTTATTGACTCTAAATCAAAGGTGTTCTTTGAAACTGGCATAATTGTTGGCAGAAGTGCATGAATGTACATTGAATATGTTTAATTAAAAATATGCTCAAACAATTTGGGTTTATGACCTTTTAACAATTGTGTACTCATCATCCTCATTGGCGCAACAGCCCCATTCAGGGCCAAGGCCGTCTGCCTACTGGCAAATTTCGAGATATGAGACTGTTTCTTTTTATGGGGTTGGGTATTCAGCCCTACGCACAACTGCAGTCATAGTAGACCGGGACTTATGGTTTAAAGTGGATTGCAATTTGTACTGAAAGTTCATTTAATATGGAACCCAATACATCGTTACTTGATACAAAATTTTGTTTCATAATTTTCAAAAATGTTCATATGTTCTAATAATTTGGCAATAAATACAGGATGATTCAAAGTAGTTTAGTTCAAAGTAAAAGGCGATATAACAAACATCAATTAATTAGAGGAATGCTTGAAAATTAATCTTCTTCATAGTGCAGGATTGTGTTTGACAAAAAAAAGTTTCACATTTTGACAGTACGGGGCAAAGAGGTAACGATTGTAAAATGAGACATTTATACCATGATTTACAACCACAATTGTTCGATGTGTCCACCACTATATTCCAATACTGAGTACAGCGAGATGTAGCACAGAACAGTACATCTGGTACTACTGCTACCTCTGTTATCTATGCACTTTTAAAAACTGTTTTCCGGGAACTATCTACATCAATACCAAGTAAAAAATCAAAAACTTACTAATTTCATTTTTTTAAGGGTTCAGAAATGGAAAGAAATTCTAAGATCTAATTCATAATATTCAGATTTCTGAACATCGATCTATCACAATGCCATCAGTGTCAGATAATAGAGAATTTTTGCATAACGTTTTTTTATCATCCGATATTTTTCTTCCTAGCGCGCATGCTCATAGGAATATCTCAGTAGTGCAGTATTACAGATACGCATGCGCAATAGGTACAATGTTTTCTATGAGCATGCGCGCTAGGGAAAAAAAAATATCGGACGATAAAAAAACGTTATGCAAAAACTCTCTAATGTTTCTCCACTGTCAATGGTTTGATTTGGTTTGGTTTGACTGGTTTGATTTGTCGCTCTACGGTCATCTTGTGCACACTTTAGGCTATACAGACCGGGACCTACGGTTTAAAGTGGATTCCGAATCACTACAAACATCCATGGCACCGCCGGGACTCGAACCCGAAACCAGTGGTACCGAGAGCCAAAGCGCTAGCCACTCGGCCATTCAGGCCCCTCCACTGTCAATGTTCCCGATTCTGAGCGAGATGTTTCTCTTTGTATTACAGTCAATATTCATTTATTTTAGATTATTTAGAACACATAACTTTTGTCACAAGAATGATCTTATGAATTTCTTTCCATTTCTAGGGATGGTGCGAGCTTTACACATACCTTTATAGTTGGATATGAAATAGTTTCAACTGTAAGTGGTACAGGAATCACAGATGCGCTTTTTGTGCTCATAGAATAAAGAAATGCAAGTGATCAAAAAATCACAAATTTATATAATTTAAGATCAATAGATTAAACTGGGCTGCTCATATATTTAGAAAATAATTTAAACCCTGCAAAAAAAGCTCCTCTTGTGAAACCCACAGGGACAAAGAGAAAGACCCAAGTTGTGATAGACAGATGCAGTTGAAAAAGATTTTGCTGCATTACAAAGGTTAAGATTTGGAGGGCCATTGCCACCTAGAGGAATGCATGGAAATCTATTCAAAGGAAAACCTTGATGCTGGGCTATCGTGCTACTGATCAAAAATCATCAAGATTTTAAATTAATCTTATTATTGCCAAAGCTTGGTTCGCCGTTCTACGATCATTTTTGCATAATTTAGGCTAAGTAGACCAGGACCTACAGTTTAATGTGGATTTTGAATCACTCACAAGCATCCAGACCACCGCCAAGATTCGAACCTGAAGTCTATGGTACCAAAGCGCTAGCCACTGGACATCAGACCACTATTATTGCAAAGAATGATCTAACGAATATCCTCCCATTTCTATAAATGTTCTGAACTTTACACATATCTTTAACAGGATATGAAATAATTTCAGTTTTAAGTGGTACAGGAACCATAGATTCATAGATGGGCTGCTTTGTGCTCATAGAATAAAAAAATGCAAGTGATCAAAAATCACAAAATTTATTAAGATCAATAGGTTAAACTGGGCTGCTCATTTACTTAGAATGAATGATTCAAACCCATAAAAAGGCTCGTTTTGACAAAGCCACAGGGATAAAGAGGAAAGGGACGACCCAAGTTGCGATAGACAGACGCAGTTGAAAAGATTTTGCTCTACTGAAGTTTAAGATTTGGATGACCATTGCTATCCAGAGGAATGCATGGAAATCTGACGGGCTTGATGCACAGAAATCTGATACTAAAGTTTTGGCCCACCTTGTTGTGCTATTGATGATCGAGAATCAAGATTTTATATTAATATTATTGCCAAAGTCTGATTTGTCGCTCTACGGTCATTTTTGCCCATTTTTAGATTAATTAGACCGGAACCTACATTTCAACGTGGATTCCGAACCACTAACAAATATCCACGCCACCGCCAGAATTCGAAACCGAAGCTTGAATCAGAATTCGGACCTACAGTTTAACGCGGATTCTGAATCTCAAACAAATATCCATGCCACAGACAGGATTCGAATCTGAAGTTTGTGGTACCAAAGTCCAGAGCGCTAGTCCATTGGTCATCAAGGCCAGCTGGTAGGAAGGCTTGGGTAAAGTCAGCTAGAGAATTCCGTTCCAGTCATTGCATGCAGAAAAAAAAAGTGTTTGGTTTGGTTTGTCGCTCTACAGTCATACGTCTACAGTTAGACGGGGACCTACAACTTAATGTGGATTCCGGACTACTAGCAAACATCCATGCCACTGCCAGGATTCGAACCTGAAGTCTGTGGTATCGAAGGCCAGACAGATTGCTAGCCAATTGGCCATCAAGCCACTATTATTGCCAAGGATATTGTCATTAAATATTGCAAGTTTTAGAAAGGTTATACATTCATTAATAATGCTAGTATATTAATATCATGCTAGTACTTTCTACATAATCGATTTCTTATTAAAGAAAAATCTCGCCGTACCCATATGAAAATAACATTCAGATGTGCGTAATAATTCTGCCAACCGTCATATAAATAAATTTTTATTTTTAAAGAGAAATTTTTAAACAAAAAGTTCAAAACTTTTCATTTAGGTGGAATTCTTATATGCTGAAAGGGTTTAATCTCCACAATCTACAACTATCTTTTTATACTTATACAAATCTAAAATAAAATATTGTTGAAAATTTCATTGATGAAATATACATGAAGATAAAAAATGGGATATTGTTCCTTACAATGACCTCTAAATTAAAGTAATCACCACTAAACATGACTAAAAAATTCAAATTATTACGTGCACATAATTGAAAATAGGTTCACTTTGAACATATTCTAGTTTAAAATACCAGTATCATCAGTGTCAGTAAGATTTGATGGTGTGTAAAATGAAAAACAGTTATAACCCATGACAGTGACATCAATTAAAGTTTTTCATAAATACACGAATTTATGCTTTGCATTATCATCAGGAGAAACAACATTTTTCCATGAAGGTTGTCCTTTGTTGGAAGATCAATTAATAAGTCTTCTAAATATCATGACTTTCGGAAATGTCACTCTTAATCGATATCAATTGGGTCGATTGCAATGCCTGTTGATTTTATTGCATTACTGTAACTAACGACTTAATGTAGTTGGCGTCTCGTACTCAAGAGACGGTTTCAAAACAAAAATTTTTTTCTGTTTCGCACAAAAATTTCAGAGGGATAAATTATATTTTACAACATTAAATCAGATGTTTTTGATTTTTTTAATCTATTGAATATACGTCGAATGCATGAAATGAAATCAATATCAATTTAAATATCTGAATGTTGAATTTGGTGGTTTTAATTCAAGCCAATACTGTTGATAAATTAAAAATTACATGAGAAAATCTGATGCATCTGTAATAAATAAAATGATACTAGTTGCAGATTGTAGAATTATTGAAGCAGGAATATAAAAAAGCAAAAATATAAAAAAAAAAAATTAATCAATTCCTACTTAGATCAACAAAGAAAATTCTATTTTAGTTCATTTTTATTAAAAAATTACAATTAATATAAAAATGTATATACATATGACAGAATCACAATAAGAATTGAACTCGCATTCTTTACCTTCACGTGAAAAATATTGAAATTTTACCGATTCAGCTACTGCCTGTTGATTTCAATTTTCATTACACACAGCTAAAACTCTATTTAAAGTATTAAAATTAATGAATTAAATTTAATTACTGAATTAATATTTGAAAAAAAACTGTATTAGCATTCAGTGTCATCCATCACCAGTTCAAAAAAATGTATTTGAACTTGGGTGGGTGAATAAAAGTATTTTATGAACGATTGAAAATTTGAATAATATATATATATTTATATATATATATATATATATAGGAGAGTGTGAACTAATAGAAGGAATTGAATTAAAATACAGACCGATTATTAGCCTAGTTTTAACTTTTGTATTTAGCTTATAGGAGGACTCAGCTGGCTGGCGAAAAAAAAATTATGTTGCCGAATTCGTTTGCAGTTTTGCTTTCAGAAAGGATGGGCGGCCTGATGGCCAATAGGCTAGCGCTCTGGCCTTTGGTGGTATCACAGGCTTCAAGTTCGAATCCTGACGATGTCAGGGCTGTTGGTTAATGGTTCAGAATCCACATCAAACTGCAGGTCCCGGTCTAATTAGCCTAAAGAGTGCGCAAAACGACCGTAGAGTGACAAATCGAACTAATCAGAAACGAGGTTTGGTTTGTCGCTTTGATTTATCTTTATTGGCGCAACAGCTCCATGGTGAGCCGACAGGATAAGAGATGTTATCCTTTTACAGGGTTGGGTTGTCAGTAGAACGCTTTACAGTCATTTTACACCGAACCACTACAAGCATGTCCGTCTCGTGGCTCCGTGGGCCGCGGATAGCTTAGTCTTAGTTAAGACTAAGTTACTATTAACTAAGACAATAACTAATTAACTAAGACGTCCAATAGTAACTTAGTCTTAGTTAATAGTTAGTTCTTAGTAACTTAGTCTTAGCCAATAATTAGTTAATAGTCACTTAGTCTTAGCTTATAGTTAGTTAATAGTAAGTTAGTCTTAGTCTCACGTTAACTTTATAACTTGTGAAAAAATTTTTGCAGAGACATAAAAGGTACCGTTCGATTACAGATGTCATATTCTAATTTCAGAACAATTTTATTTTATTTTATTTAAATTTAAAATAAGCATCATTAGAATTATATTCAATAATTTTTTATCCGTTATTTATTATTATTAGAATCTGAACCATCATGGCCAGAGTATTCGACATGATATATTGTTGCTGTTGTCACTACAAACGGTTTCATTTTATTCATTTTGAAATAATGGGTAAGTGATAAACAAATGCATGTGATCATAAATGGTCAAAATATCATCGCCAGTCTTTTTGAATACAATTGTTTATCCCCTTAATAGACAGTAACATTGGATCAAGAACCCGTGTGGTCTCATGGCGGGAAAGAGGGGCAGCTTCTGTTGTGATCGGGCACCCGTAGGTAGAAATCTACTTTGGATCCATGATGCTGACTTTTCACGGGAGTAGGATTAATACGCCCAATGCTCTACACAGTCATATTAGACCGAGACTTACGGTTTAAGTGGATTCCGAACCACTACAAACAACCAATGGCACCACCGGGACTCGAACCTGTGACACCGAATGCCAGTTACTCGTCCATCTGGCAACAAAAAATAAAAACAAAATAATTAATTCACAATTGGTTTAATATATAAATTCATAATTCAGGTTCAATTCGAATATTTAGGTTGCATGACTACATTTGATGAGTTAACTAAAATAATTACGGCATCTATTAAAATGCAATTTAGCATTTTCAATCAAAAAGTCGTCATTAACAACTAATCATTCTATTCCTATTTAATTCAAAAAATTCATAATTTGATTCGTAAAAAATCATTTATGTCATTTATTCTAATACATCCTATGAATCAGCGATTTCGAAATAACCGAGACGTAACATTTTTATATAACGACATTTAACTGTACAGCACAATCGAAATTCAATTGAAATAATGAAATTCCTGCACAAGAAAAAGGCTTGCCGCTAGAGCATTCTTCCGTCACGTGCTCATGCAACTCGGAAATCCAAGCGGAATAGCGCAGAGAGATCTGAAAGTGAGGAGGACAATACCTTCCTTTTTCATTCATTACGTTAAGCTTATTACGCAATACGATAAAATGATACATACATTACATAACATTTTTCTACTAGCGTGTTCTCTAATTGTTTCAAGGATAATTTCGACTAACAATTTCAGTTTTTATTTTCACCTGTTTGACTTCGTTTTCATTATCGTTCTCAGAATTGTTACGCATTTCCAGTTTTAACTACTTAAAGGCTCAGAGGGGGGTTTCGGTCTGTTTTCAATTCAATGTTTTTTTACTACAATTTAAAATAAGCATCATTAGGGGGCCTGAATGGCCGAGTGGCTAGCGCTCTGGCGCTCGGTACCACAGGTTTCGGGTTATCCCGGCGGTGCCATGAATATTTGTAGTGGTTCGGAATCCACTTTAAACCGTAACGATCGTAGATGTTGTAAGTGACATATTAAAAATAAGGAAAAACTAACTGTTCATATATATATATAGTGATTAGGGGGATTATAGTCCTTGACCTTCACAACCCCATATATGCCACTTCATTCATTCATTCAAGCATCATTAGAATTATAATCCATAATTGTTTATCTTTTATTATTTCATTATTAGAATCTGAACCATAAACGCCAGAGTATTTGAGACAATGCGTTGCTGTTGTCTCTAAAAATGGTTTCACTTTTGCTCACTTTTTGAAATACAGGGCAAGTGATAAGCAAATTGCTGTGATAATAAAGTAACTTAAGATCATCGCCAGTCTTTTGGATACTGTAACATCTCGGCCTATATTAAACCTATAAAGGCTTCAAAAAGAGGGCCGCTTTCAGGTATATGGGAACACTTTAATTTTTTTTATTTGAATGCATTCAAATAATAATATAAACATTATACAAAGAAATGAAAATTTAAAAATAAAATATCATAAGCGCACCGTTAAATCACAAGTATAGTTCACTGCAAGGTTGAGATATTTCTGAAACTTGCGGTCTGTGGTAGACCTTAATTATTACTCATGAAACCACAAAGGGGTTGATATGAAAAACAGGCGGAAACTACGGCCTATTCAGTCACTTCAGAGAAAACACACTTCTGGTCAACTCGTCGCAGAACTCTTCTTCACCAAAAACCTCCTTTTAAGGCAATCCGTCAAGAAGGGGTCAGCTTCTCTCACTTCTCATTGGAGTAGACATATCTCAGTTCGTGGTCTATTACCAATCATGATGCCACAACTCATGACGTAGTCCATATTCCATCTGTAAGTGTTCCGATCAGTGAAAATTGCACAGACAATCGCTAATTTCAAGAGGTCTCGTTATACATGATGCTGAATATCTGCTATCAGATTTGGATTATAGGTTGTTCTCATAAGTACAAAAAACTACTTGCATGTAATATGACTACCCACAATATTGCTTATCTGCTATCAAATTTGAGCGATGGGTTGTTAAAATAACATACATTCCTCTCTCCTGGGAATAAAATGCCAAAACTTTTCTTGCGAGAAAAATAATGGTAGAATGTTATCAATTTTGAATAACCGCAGTTCTTGATTAAAATTGATTTTTGAAATATTTTGGTGTGATCTCCAATCTGAGATATGTCTGTTTCTCAAAACGTTGCAAAGTTGAAAAGGGTAATCATCAACTGAACAGTTTCAAAAACTTTTAAATTGATGAAATATTAGATGTTCTTATAACAACTTTAGATTACTCGTTTCATAAAATTTAAAATGGTTGCTCAATTAATTTCAAACGAAAAAAAATTTTCTTCACTTTTTTTGTAATGCATATTGTGAACAGATAAATATTTCAATACTTCGGGAATCCAACACCAATCTGAAACATTCTGAAAATTAACTACCAACCCACGATAATCTCAAATTCTCGCACTTTCCATAAAAATTAAAACCCATTTTTATATCTTTATTAGATAAATCCTTTTTCTATAGTTATGTTAATGTAAAGATTCTCAAACCTATAAAATAGTAAAATATTCTTTGAAAACTAAATTATGGAATAAAATATTGCGAAGATATTCAGTTTCGAAAATTCACAGTGAAAAAGCTAATCTTTAAACATCACATTATTCACATCTATTGTATCTAAATCGTCAAATCAACCACTTCAAGATTCGCCAATCCACTACTACTACTGAATACTTTCTGCTTTTATCTCACAAAGAATACCTTTACTATTGAATTAAAATAGTGAAGCATGCGAAAGTCGAGAGCGAGACTAAAGATTAATGTTGCCATTTTACTATTGTTGCGCTCAGAGATACGAGTCTCGGAGGAAAACGACAGCATAATAAAACATCCAATTTCATTGCTTTCAGAAGAAATTAAATATCCGAATGACGAAAACGTGTACATATCAAGTCTGGAAAATAGTTGCATAAAATATATCATAGTTATCAAGTAAGTTATTTTATACTAACTAAATAATTAAATGGAGTAGAAACTAAAATTTTATGGAAATAATCATCTGATGTGTCTATTCCGAGTTATATTTGATTAAAAAATATATTCTTAAAACTCTAAACTGATCAAAATAAATTAACGCCATAGCTCACGGACGATTCTTTATCATTCTGTTTCTCTAGCTTGAAAGAAAAGTGCAGAATGATTTTGCTTAAAAATTCAGCAAAAAGACATTTATAACAATTTTTAACATTTTACATTAATAAAAATTGCAAAATTTAAAATTTTAAGTAGTTATCCTCATCATCATCATTGGAGCAACTGTCCCATGATGGGAAGGCCGTCTACTTTCTGGCATATTTCGACACATGAGATTATTTCTTTTTACAGGGTTAAATTGTCAGCCCTATGCTCAGCGTTCTACAGTCATATTATGCCTACATACCTACGGTAAAGAAACATCTAAATCAAGTTCATGCATTGGTTTGCCACTTTACGGTCATTTTGTGCACACTTTAGGATAGTTAGACCAGGACCTACATTTTAACATGGATTCCGAGCCGCTACTACACCACACAACAGCGCCTAGAGCTGAGTTGTCCCTTTACAGTTTGGGAATGATGTGGGTGAGAAGAAGTCTGATTGGGCTCTGTGACGCTCTACGGTCATATGAAACCTTGACCTACAGTTTAAAGTGGATTCCGAACCACTAACAAACATCCATGCCCCGCCATCATTCATATCTGAAGCCAATGTTACCAGTGGCGGAGCACTAGCAATTGGCCATCAGGCTGCCCACATGCTATGAATCTTACTTGTAAAAAGTAAAATGGAAAAACAACTAACAACTGTTGTGTCTATCATCTTTAGCAGTAAATAAAAACTGCTGTAAAATTCTTGCAAACTTGTAGTGCAATTGTAAGCATAGTTTCAATACTACTACTACTACACCACACCACATCACTGTGCCTAGAGATGAGTTTCCCCTTTACAGTTTGAGAATGGTGTGGGTGAGAAGTCAGATTGGGTTCTGTGAAGTCTTAAAAGTGGATCCTAACCACTACAAACATCCATGGCACTGACGGGATTCGAACCCGAAACCTGTTGTACCGAGAGCCAGAGCACTAGCCACTCGGTCATCAAGCCCCACATTGCTTCAATTTGGGCTTCTCACCAAATATATTGGAACTTGCATCTCATATTTCCTAACACATTGCCATTTCCTTGGGCCACAAATAAGTAAAGATGACACTGTCTATAAATAGCGTTCTTTATCCCCAAGATCGACTAATGAAACAAGCCTTGCCATTTTTTATAGCCAGCGTAACTCATACGCTATCCTCTCACTCCATGCTGAACTACTGATAAGACATTCCACCTCCCGTTTGCGTTGCTATGGCAACTGGGGTAATACCAACCAAGGAGGGAAGTGACTGTCACGATAATGCGGAGCAAGAACTAAACAAAAAAGAACATAAAGGGTGGAACGGGGGATGGGGAAAACCATTACCTGCATCGTTACAAAAAAGTCGTCTGATTACAAGAACACAAATCTGGTAAATTCGTGATTTGTCTGACTGCACCAGACACAGAATGTATGAAAGGTCTCATTAGCTTCTCAGAGGAGGTGTATTTATGCCACAATTCTGCAGACGATATAATTCATACAAAGGAAACCCCTCCCTCCCCCCCCCATCGCATGAGAGAGGGGGAAGTGTAGCGACAGAAAGACTAAGGCAAAGAATTGATTTACACAAAGAATAATGCGAACTATTTTGTGATGGTCAATTCTGCCTTTTATTCGACAAGAAATAATGAAAATTATAAATAAGATTACTTAAACGACAAAGAAATTAGAATTATAAGTTTCGGTTAAATGTACCGATTTTCTTAAAACATAAAAACTTTTTTTTTTTTTTTTTTTTTAGAATCACAGCTATATTGCATAAAAATAAAAACATAACGTTCTTTTTTTCTAAAAGGGAGCTTTACGGTTGAAAATGTAATAACAAAATATACACACAATAGTATCTATCACTTATCTACTTTTGAGGAAGATATTTAAATAAATTAACTGAACAAAAATTAAGGATACTTTATGAAAACATTTCAAATACATTAACAAACTAAAACCAAAAGTAGGTTTTTTAAAAAATAAATTTTTTTTTTTATAAGAATTGAATCAATTATGTTGTTGTTTATCCCATTTGGTATACATCTCAGCCAAGCCCACGAACCCATGTGGTCTCACGGTTGAAGAGAAAAGGGGACAGCTTCTGTTATAATGGAGCACCCGTAGAAGTCTGACTTAGCCCCGTGACGCTGACTTTTTTTTTACGGGATAGGGTTGTTAGACCTACGCCCAACGCTTACAGTCATATTAGACCGGGACCTACTGTTTAAAGTGTATTCGAACCACTACAAACATCCATGGCGCCGCCGGGACTCGAACCCAAAACCTATGCCACTGAGTGCCAGAGAGCTAGTCACTCGGCTATTCAGGCCCTAAATCAATTACGAACAAGATTAGTGAAAAAAATCTTTTTAATTAATTTTCTACAATAATTTTAAATAGTCATTATAATTAATTAAAATTATAATGAGTTAAAACTACTATAACACCTTGACACTACAAGCCCATGGCGAGCCAAAGCTATCCGCATACTGACAGATTTTCAGACAGGAGAAGGGTTTTTTTTTTTTTTACAGGGTAGGGTTTTTCAGCCCTACGCCCAACGTTCTACAGTCATATTATAGACGGGACAAAAAATTTGTGACTGAAAATTAAACATTGATAAAAATGTAATTTATATACAATACTATAACTTATTTTCTTTTGATGAAGATACTTAAATAAATTAATTAACCGAACAAAAATAAAAGGAAACTTATATGAAAACATTTTAAATAAATTAAACAACAACCAAACAAATGTTTTTAAAAATATAAATTTGTTATCTTTTTTAAATTGAATGAATTGTGAACAAGATTAGTGAAAACAAATATATAATAATTTTAAGTCATTAAATGACATTTAACTACCTGGCACTACAGCCCATGGTGGGCCAAGGCCGTGCGCCTACCGGCAGATTCCGAGACAGGAAATAGTTTTCTTTTCACGGGATAGGATTGTCAGCTCTTTGCCCAACGCTCTACAGTCATATTAGACCGGGACCTCTGGTTTAAAGTGGATTCCGAGCCACAACAAACATCCATGGTGCCGCCAGGACTCGAATCCGAAATCTGTGGCACCTAGCGCCAGATTAAAAGACATCACTAGATTTTAAAAACAAATGTGGGACTAAATTAAATTGTTTGGTCCATCTATAAAACATTCTTAATAAGAAACCGCTTCACATAGAGCATTTGTATTGTCAAAATTTCTGAAATATAATTAGAATCATTTACAGAAACATGACGCAAGAAAAACTATGTTAACTTCTTCATTGGCGCAACAGCCCCATGGAGGGTCAACAATAACAGTGTATATTATTGTTATCCGATGTGATTAACTTTACGTCTTGAAATTAAACATGTCGAAAAAAATCTGATCCAATGACATACACAGAATGCGATTAATAATTTAGAATTAAAGAAATAAAAAAAAGAGCAATAATTCTAAAGAATGAAAAACAAAAATTATACAACCTTGAGTGACTATTGATGGCAATTAGTATCCAATTTATAACTAACAATAGCACCATACCATCTTCTCAGTTTAAAGTGAACGCCTAGTTTGAAACACGTCAATTGAAATTTAGCATTTCAGATAACGATCGATATTTCCTTAACTTATAAAATCAAAACGCGTTGGAGTACGCGCAAGTGACGAGTTCGCCTATCAATAAGCACTTAAGGGAAGGGAAAAAAAACCAGCAATACCGAAATAGATAATTATCAAAATGAAACTATCACAATCAACCATGCGTTAATCACGTTACATGATTTTCCTCTTTTAATAAATGCACTTATATCGCTTCGCATCACATTCCAACGGCGTGAACTACCTTAAAAGCAAATTGTTATCGTCAATCACCAGGGTGAATGATCTGGTGATCTGTAAAAATAGTTTAAAAAAATTTTTTCATGTTTAAAAAAAATTTTTTTGAAGAGAAATAATTTTTCCATTTAAATCCAATTAAATTTTTTTTTTTAAAATTGTATTAGCTAAATTTGTTTATGCTAAAAAAAAACTTTAATATATTATATAAATATGGAGAGGTTTTTTATTTTTGAATCACGTATTGAAAATTCGAGTAAATCAATCAATTAATAAATGGATATAACGAACATTAACCCAAAAAGCAAATTTATTAACTACTTGTTAACAAACTTTGCCAGAATTAAATTTATAAATTGAAAGATAATAAAGTCGTGCAACATGTCAATAATATATTTTAAAATTTAATTGACTTAAAATATTAAGACAGAAAAATTCCAGTCCAAAAGCTAAAAAAATCTAAATCGTTTTTATATTTAAGCAATTGAATCTTGCTATAAAAATTGCTACAAGAATCTCGCTATATAAAAAAATTGCTACAAGAATCTTGCTATATAAAAAATTGCTACAAGAATATCGCTATATAAAAAAATTGCTACAAGAATCTCGCTAAATAAAAAAATTGCTACAAGAATCTCGCTATATAAAAAAATTTGCTACAAGAATCTCACGTAAAAAAAATTGCTACAAGAATCTCACTTAAAAAATTGCTACAAGAATCTCGCTATATAAAAAAATGCTACAAGAATCTCGCTATATAAAAAATTTGCTACAAGAATCTCGCTAAAAAATATTGCTACAAGAATCTCGCAAATAAAAAAAATGCCAATTTTCTTACTAATTGTTAAAATTGTTTTCTTGACTGTAGATGAAACAATTTAAATCATTTCGCCTTGAATTTCCAGCAAAATTATTACAATACAAAAATTTTCAAGTACAAGTTTTTTTTTTTTTCTCCTTCGAACATTATAAAAACCTATTACATTAACATATATTTTGATCTAATTTTACATCAATATGTAAATTTAAGCATATTTATTTCTGAAAATGGGCAGTATAACTAAAAATGACTTATTCTGAAAAACTTTTTCATAACAAAATTTCAAAAAAATTTCAATTTTTACAATAGATGGCCTCAAATTGTCTTCACTATTATAAATTAAAATAAAAGTAAATCATATCCGTATAGGCAATATCCATCATATCCGTATAGGCAAATATTTCATAACAGTTCAAAAAAAAAAATGTATCGCCCTAACAGCTGTTCATGTAGATAAAAAATATGACAGTTCTTTATTTCCGGTATTCGCAACAAATCAAAATTATGAAACTTATTTTCCCAACAGGATTATTTCGTTAACAATCTTTTTAATTATTACAAGCTGTTAAAGAATGAATAAATAAACAATTTATCAATTTATTTTAAGTAGACAATCGCTGAACTCGTTAGTTAGGTTAGCTTTATTTAAATCAATAATAAATGCCTTTAATAATAATAAAGGCACTAATTATTAATTAGTGCCTTTAATTTAAATCAATAATAAATATTTAACTACAACACCATTTCCTACCTACTTATTAACTGACATTTATGAACCTGGTAGACATAATTATTGTTGTTGTTACTAATCTCCCTGGTGCAGGAAAGCCTACACCAGGTCCAGAAGATCCCGTTGCAGGCGACTGGGGCATGCCTAAGGGTAATATGCAGCTTCACTTTTGTGAGGAACCACGAGGGCCTGAAAACCGACTAAACCTCAAGACAGCGCTCTACAATCATATTAGACAGGAACCTACGGTTTAAAGTGGATTCCGAGCCACTACAAACATCCAGTGCACTGCCGGAACTCGAACCCGAAACCTGTGGCCCCGATCGTCCGAGTGCTAGTCACTCACTGATTTGGTCGTTCTCCGCCGGTCAGCTTTACAGTCATTTTTTGCACAGCTCAGGCTAATTAGACAAGGACCACTGTTTAACGTGGATTCCGAACCACTCAAACATCCATGCCTCTACCAGGATTCGAACGTGAAGCCTGTGGTACCAAAGTCCAGAGCGTTAATTAATTGGCCATCAGACAGCAGTCACTCACCGAGGCCATTAGGTTTCACTACATAGTTATATATTTACCGGTTATGGTAATTATTTCATATATTATTATAACCCGAAACCTGTGGCCCTGAGTACCAGACACTCGGTCATTCAAGTACAAACAATTATAATTTATTAGTTAAGCATCTACAAAAAAAAAATCTGAAATTTAAAGCTTTATATCTCCTTATATTGAATCTTCAAATACTGTAAGTTTTAGAACATCATATTTCATTCAATACATGAGAAGAATAGAAATCTTAACAAAATAAATTTAATAAATAATTATCTTAATTTCAGAATTAACTTTATAATAATTTTTAATGAAATTATAAAAAGGCTCACTATATTACTTGAACAAACTAGTACACTTTTAACTTAACTAGTAAACTTTTTTTAAGTCAAAATGAATATGTACTGGTAATCATTTTGACTTAAAAAAAAGTTTATAAAAATAAAAATAATGTTAATAAAACGTAATTATAATAATAAAATAATTATGTATAATTGTACAATAAAATAAATAATTATGTTAATAAAATAATTATGTATACTTATATAATAAAATAATAAATAATTAGGTTAATAAAATAATTTCGGAAATTTCTTTTAACCAACATGAGCTTCAAGAAATTGTAAAATTTATGTACTGTATTCTTTTCGACTGAAAAAAAAAAAAATAATTTGAGGAGATAGAGTTTTTTTTTTCTTCTTTCCACCATGATCACAGACTAAACAGAAAACATTTTTCTTAGTAAAAAATAATAAATAAACCGTATCTTCTTTTTTTAATGTAACTTCTGAACAAAATACCACGAGCAGTCGATTCTAGATAAAAAATCTCGAGGCAGCCATGTTGAAAGACAATCGATTTCATTTTCAAAAATAAATAAACTTTGTATCATGAACAATAAAAAAATGGTATTTAATCAGTTACAATAAGGTTAAACAAAAAAATTTTTTTCATTGAGGCGTGACCTTGAAATTTCGTCGTATGTTCTATTTGATTTTTAAAAATTAATGTTAAAATGGATTAAACGTTATGGACAACAGATTGCTGATATGTGTAGAAAAATACTATACACTTACTAAAAATATCAGCACAGACGATTAACTAATATTCGAATTATTAAAACCAATTTAGAAATAAAAAATTTCTTTTTAATACGAATGGGTGCGGATTAAATATTTAAATGACATGAATAATAAAATGGCAAATGTTTTTGAAAAATATACCATCAACTTTATATTTCACATTTATTATATTTCAGTCATTTGGAAAAAAAATATGTAATATCAGATAGAAAAATTCGATCATGCAATCTATTCGTAACTAAAATTAAAACCTATTTATTATAAAGAACGTTTCTTACTTTGCGTAGAACATACAACAAGTCATGATGCTATGTTTCGCAGCTCAGTGGGTATATAAGCCTAGTGGATTAAGGCTCGGATCCACTGGCGACGTGAATTGCAGTCACTAATTTCAGAAAAGAATCTCGAAGCCGATATAGACAGCGAGCGTAAGCATCTAACCCCATACAACACACTGATGAGGTTTGGTTTGTCAGTCTATAGTCAGTTTGTACCCCCTTTAATTTAATTAGACCGAGACCTACAGTTTAACGTGGACTCCGAACCACTCGCAGACAACCATACCATCGCCAGGATTCGAACCTGAAGCCTGCGGTACTAAAGGCCAGAACACTAGCCAATTAGCCATCCACTGAAGAGGTTTTGATTTGGTTTGCGCTACTGTCATTGGTTTGCACACTTTAAGCTAATTAGACCAGATTGTCCGATCTGTTTCCGATCGCAGATTGCCATTGGGCTGTATCCGATCGCAGATTGTCGTTACACTGTATCCGATCCCAGATTGTCATTGCGCTGTATCCGATCCCAGATTGCCATTGCACTGTTTCCGATTGCAGGTTGCCGATAGCAGGGCTGTATCCGATCGCAGATTGTCGTTGGGCTGTATCCGATCGCAGATTGTCGTTCGTTGCAGATTGTCATTGCGCTAACCGATCCCAGCCATTGTCATTGCGCACTGTATCGCAGGTTGTCATTGCACCCAGAGGTTGTCATTGCACTGTTTCCGATCCCAGATTGCCATTGGGCTGTATAGATTGTCGTTAGTAACCGATAGATTGTCATTGCGCTGTAACCGATCCCAGAATTGCGCTGTATATCCCAGATTGCCATTGATAGCTGTATAGTAAATCCCAGATTGTCATTGCGCTATATCCGATCCCAGATTTTATAGTAAATATAGTATCGATAGAGTATAGTAAATACAGTATATAGTATTGATAAAGTATAGTAAATATAGTATCGATAGAGTATAGTAAATATAGTATCGATAGAGTATAGTAAATATAGTATCGATAGAGTATAGTAAATACAGTATATAGTATCGATAGAGATTATAGTAAATATATATAGTATCGATAGAGTATAGTAAATAAAATATAGTATCGATAGAGTATAGTAAATATAGTATGAGTATAGTAAAAATAGTACATAGCAGCAGTACAGTAAATTTACGATTATGTGTAGTCATACAAGACAAAAAAAAAATATGCGATAAATATAGACTTTTGCAAAAGATAGAATAAGAGAAAAGGAGTATATTGGCGCCAACATGGCAAAACCAAACTATCTAAGATGGTTCAGCCCGGAGAATTGAGGCACAAAAAAAAAAAAAAAAACTATTACTATGTTTGGTTTCTTTGAAATATTTCAGAAACTGCCAACTTCAACACTTTTTATACTATTTATGTTTAAAAGAGGATTCAATTTCCTACAATATTTTTTTTTTCCTATTATAACGTTTTTATAGCACGAATAGTAAGCGCTCCACTGATTTTCTGAAAACTGACATCTTTTATTAATAGATAACGCATTAAAATGAGACTAGTCTTTATTCTTAAAAAAATTTCGAACATTTAATGTTCTCAAGTTATAATGCCCCCCCTTTACTTCCTAATGTCACTGTAAATGACGATGTGCATCATTACACAAATGAACAAATTTCATGTTCTTGCACATTATCGACAAAATCAGAAATAACGACATTGAAACAGAAGCATTTTTTTTTTTGTTCGAATCGGGAAATGGTGAGGTCGAGTAAGTTAGTTCGAAAATAAATCGTTTGCTCTGTCAGACACAGAGAAGCAGATGGTTCTATTTTTTAACTTCCTCCTCGGTCGTTTCATTCCAGTATCGCGGGTGAGTGTGTACATGGGATTCAGGGATGGGCATTTAGTTTCTTTTTTCAAGTTCAAAGGAAGCTACGAGCGTGACGTAACTGGATCTCTTTTTGCACCACTGATTTTATTTTACTTTACGGGTCCCCAGACGTGAAAATATGCTGACAAAAATACTTTTACCTGTTTTATTGTTCACAAACTTTGATTTCTTTAATATATATATACACAAAGTTCATATGAATCACAAAAATGAACTTGTTGAAACAAGACAAGAACCTTTTCAACGATTTGGAATAAACTGCAAAAATTTAGAACAGGTTGATTTATAGGTAGGATGATTAACAGGTATTTCTTATTTTTAGATTTAGTTTGATTATTTTAAATTTTATTTAATTTTTTATTTTTTTATTTTATTTTTTTTTTTTTTTTTTTTTTTTTTTCTGATTTTATTTTTTGTATGTCTCCAAACGAGAAAACATGGATAAATATTTTAGCCGGTTCTATTGTTCACTAAATTGCACTAGTATAAGTTTTTTTTATAAATAAAAAATAGTTCATATAAATCACAAAAATAAAAAATTTTTGAAAAAAATATAAGAACCTTTTGAACGATTTGAAATAAACAAAAATTTAGTACCGGTTGATTTTTTCTTTTAGATTTTATTTGATTATTTTAGATTTTGATTTTATTAATTTATTTTTTGATTTTATTAATTTATTTTTTACTGATTTTTTATTTTTTTATGAGTCTCCAAACGTGAAAATATGCTGATAAAAATATTTTGACCTGTTTTTTTGTTCACTAAGTTGTACTAAGTTTAATTTTTATGCAAGAAAAGTTCATATAAATCACAAAAAGAAATTGTTGAAATCAAGACTTTTGAGAAAGGTTGAGAAAGGTTCTTTTGAACCTTTTGAAGGATTTGGAATAAATCGCAAAAATTTAGAACCGGTTGATTTTTTATTTTATTACATTATATTCATTTGATTATTTTATATTTCATTGATTTAGATTTTATTTTTTACTGGTTTTATTTTATTTTTTATGAGTCTCCAAAACGTGAAAATATGCTGATATAAATATTTTAGTCTCTTCACCAAGTTGGAAGTCCCTATTCCACTAAATCACTAAGTTGAATTTAATTTTTATACATAAAAAAGTAAAATAGTAAAAATAACACTGCTAAATATAGAGCCACAGAAATAAAATAGGTTGGTGAAGCAAGACAAGAACCTTTTTGAAGGATTTGGTGTAAACCGCAAAAATTTAGAACCGGTTGCAACTATCTTTCAACCATCGGAATTTCAATTATTTTAACCACTTATACGAACAAAAGTTGCCTGAAGAATTAGATGTACACATAATATCGTAAATCCAATGAACAAACCATTACATTTAACATGCTTCATTCCCAACAGAGTCTGCCTAAAAATTAACGATGGTGCATTGTTTTCAACAACAATAGATTTCTATTGTTTCTAATATTTTTTAAGAGAAAATGACTCAACCGTTTTAAGAACTGTAATGGGGAAACGACTAAAATATCCCAACATCTATTTAAATGCATCTAAATGAAACAGGGCAAAGAATCAACTATTTGAAAGTAAACTCAAGAAATTCGAGATTTTATTACTCTATTCAAAGTTACCACTACTTATCCTGGCAGTTATCTTTTCTAATTTAATAATTTAATTTAAATTATAACAGTAATATTTTTCAATTTAAATTTACTGAATTATAACTTCCAACTTTATTTAATTAACATAAAATGTAATTATTATAAATTTCAGAGAACATTTATCATATTTGATGAGAGTCGGTTGCATCCACAAATTTATACAACTGTACATTTCCGTAACCTTTATTTGATACTTTTTTTTTTTTACTCATCATATCCTTCCTGTCAAATATTTGGAAAGAAGATTAGGTTCCGTGAAATTAGCTTTCCAAAGAACTAATTAAATAAAAATTAAGCAATTGTCATGTTAAATTACTTTCACAAAATAGATTCAACGAGATTTTGCAAGATTTAAAATGAACCAAATCATGTGCAAAAGAAACGAACTGAAAATTTAAATTGTTAACAAAAAAAATGATGAAAACGTGCGATTTGCGATAACAAAAGGTAATTTTTGATATAATTTTGAAGGTAATTTTTGATACATGTTCATACTAAAATAACATTAATTTGTTCTAAGCAGCGTTGAAATCGAACAAAAAAAAAAAAATCGTGAATAATTAGATACTTGTAAGGGATTTCATGTTGAAATTTTGACATTTGAGTTCGACATTTACCACCTACGTAAGACTTCGTGTGAATATACATTCGGCCTAAACTCATTATGTCTTCACAAAATGACAACCTAGCTAGTTAATTACACGAATTAAATTGTTCGAAAAATGATGTTAATGTTATTCAAAAAATATCTTGGAAGTGTCAAATTTCATAATTGTTAGTCTCTTCAGGCTTAAAAAAAAAAAAACCAATTATAAAATAAAAACTCTTTCAGCTTTAAAAAACCGATTAAAAACTATTTCAGCTTTAAAAACCGATTAAAAAAACTCTTTCAGCTTTAAAAACCGAATTAAAAAAAACTCTTTCAGCTTTAAAAACTGAATAAAAAACTCTTTCAGCTTTAAAAACTAAATAAAAAAACTCTTTCAGCTTTAAAAACTAAATAAAAAAAACTCTTTCAGCTTTAAAAACTAAATAAAAAAAAACTCTTTCAGCTTTAAAAACTAAATAAAAAAAACTCTTTCAGCTTTAAAAACTAAATAAAAAAAACTCTTTCAGCTTTAAAAACTAAATAAAAAAAAAAACTCTTTCAGCTTTAAAAACTGAATAAAAAAAACTCTTTCAGCTTTAAAAACTGAATAAAAAAAAACTCTTTCAGCTTTAAAAACTGAATAAAAAAAAAACTCTTTCAGCTTTAAAAACTGAATAAAAAAACTCTTTCAGCTTTAAAAACTGAATAAAAAAAAAAAACTCTTTCAGCTTTAAAAACTGAAAAAAAACTCTTTCAGCTTTAAAAACTGAATAAAAAAACTCTTTCAGCTTTAAAAACCGAATGCAAACACTCTTTCAGCTTTAAAAACTGAATAAAACACTCTTTCAGCTTTAAAAACTGAATACAAAAACTCTTTCAGCTTTAAAAGAAAATATTTTCATTACAAACTTATTAGAAAATTTGTTTAGTATCATACTAGCACTTTTGGGGAAGTAATGAGTAACTTGTCAGAAAATGTATGTGTATATTACGCCTAAGCAATAACAATAGTTTAAATATTTTAGTTTAACTTTAAGTTTCATTTGAATATATTGGAAATGTGCGAATTTAGAAATATTTCACTCTTCTTTTCAGTGCTGCATTTGACAATAACCATTAAATACATATAAAAATACTTACGATTTACAAATTGAAGAATGACTGAATGCAACCTACCCAATATAAAAACTATCCAATGGGTTGATAATGTATTAACTCAGAGCTTTGACCACTGCTTTTTCAGAAGGAAAAAGAAACAATTAGAAAATTATTTGCGATATGATATTCAGTAAAAGGTAGTAAGCTTAGATAAAATATTAGGTATACTAACTTTACATTTTTTTTAATCCTATTTAATTAATAAAAAAAAATATCGTAAAAACATTACAAAATTTATAAATGCGAAAATTTTGTAGACTATTTTTTAATGAAATTTAAAATTCATTTTTTAATTTGCAATGTTGGCAAAATTATATTAAAAAAATCATCGTAGCTTTAGCTGCACGGTATATATTTTTCATTAATGCCTGTCATCACGTTCGTCATAACAAAAAATTTAACTCAATTGAAAACCGGCATAACAGATACGAATTTACAATAATATAAATTTTAATGAGGTATTTTTTTCGTAATATTCGCCTTTTAGAAATTACTTTTAATAAAATAATCGAATAGTTTTATAAATTTCAGGATAGAATTAAAACGATACGTTGTAACTTTTTATAGAATCATGAATTAAGTTTCTTATATTTAAATAACCCAAAAATATTTAAAATATTTTTTAGTACGCATTACAAAATTTAAAAAAGCAAGAATTGTCATTTGACAAAAAGTTAATCGGAAAAGCTTTAAATTGTCAAAATTTTGACGGATACCGTTTCGTCATTCATTAACATTATTTTAACCCGAAAATTAACCGAAATCGAACCAATTTATTAATTACAAAAAACCTAAAAATACCCATATGTTACGGCCATTTAATATTTCATACCGACAACTCTATCACTAGGTCAAATTTAACAACGCATGCACGTATCAACAAATATCAATGTCAAACATTTAAATTATAAATTTACTTATAAAAACTAAATTAATTGAATTAATTATTACTAATTGAAATATTTTTAAACTATCCATATTTTTTATCCCTCCCAAATACAATAAAATATTTTATTATATTAATTTTTTTAAAGACAAAAAAATTAAATTTACATGGAACATGCATCGTTATATAACATTCGAAAGTCATTAAAAGCGAACTCAACATATATCACACGATATTAAAAATTCAAATGACTGACCATAAAAAATATTTTTAACGATGAACTATTTCCCGCCTTCCTTTTAGTAAAGTAATAAATAAAGTTATGACATGGGTTGGCCGATTTGCCGTGAATCAATTTGTTGTAATTACCTTTGGATTTGTGGTGTAATTTCAGCTGTTTCAAAGCGTAAATAGTAAGGCCGGCTCGCTCCCCGATTGCTTGAAGGACTCGTATCTCCGAATGACGGAGGTAGGACACAGCAAACGTGACCTTGCCAGGTTCGTCCTTTTCCCGTATTTTTCGAGAGCTATTCGTTCGCCAGATGGCGCTGCGGGCGAGACGATTCGGCGAGGTGCGATCGGGCGGAGTAAAAGTTGCGCTACTGCGCTTGCTCCGAAAACCGAATATCCTCTGGAGCTCTTAGTATTTATTTTTTCTTTGAATATATTTTTTTTTTTTCTTTTAAATCCGTATAATTTATAAATTAATTATTTATTATTATTTATTTAATTAGTTATTTATTATTATGTTATAGTTAGAAAAAAAATAATAACTACTTTTCTGTCAACGATTCTCAATTGCATACCTATCAGTTATAATATTCAATTAAAATAATAACTAATAATAACTTATAGTTTTAATTTTTTTAAGTTTTTATAGTAATAACTTTAACTTAGTAGTTAGTACGTTAGTAGTTAATAATAAACAGGTAGTTACAGTAATTAGTAGTTAATAATAATATTTTTAATTGAAGTTAAGTTTTGACTTTAGTTAAAACTATTAATAGTTAATAATTAATTTAATTAATAATAACTTAGTAGTTAATGTTAATAATTTGTTAATAATTATATAACTTTTAATAAGTTAGTAGTAATTGTATCTTAATAATAGTTTTTGTTAGTAATAGTTAATTAAACTATTACTAATTTGTTAATAATTATATAACTTTATTTATTCATATCATTTCCCCAGTTAATAATTGTTTAATATTTAATTCAAAGAATGTTTCTTTAAATAGCTCCCCGAATAATTGTTTTATATTTAATAAATTATAGCTCCTAATAAATTTTTTTTTGATATTTGTTTAATTTAAATAAGGATTCTGAACAATAAAAATATATTAAGTTATTATTCTAGAAATAAAATAATTTTCATCAAGTTTTTTATTATTTTCCTAAATATTATAATTAGAATTTAATAGTTCAAATTAACAATCAATTAGTCATTGACATTGTTAGCAATATAAATATAACATCATCATCAGTGATGCAGCAGCCCCATGGTGGGCTAAGGCCGTCTGCCTACTGGAAGATTTCGAAACAGGAGATGCTTTCATTTTTACGGGGTAGGGTTGTCAACCCTAGACCCCAATCACATTAGACCGGGACCTATGGATGGAGTGTGGTAAAGCTAGGTGGACAAAAGATTTAAAGTGGATTCCCGAAAGAAATCAAACATCGATGGCACTGCCGAGACTCGAACCCAAAACCCGTGGTACAGAGCGCCAAAACGAGCGGCATCAGGTTCTTCGCGGCCATCAGGTTCCCAAAATATCTTCTAATTATTATTTGTTATTTAATGTTACAATTTATTTTATATTTATTAAATTATAATTTTTTATAATATTTTCATCGTATTTATTCAGTTGATTTTTAAATTAAAGACTCAGTTTAAATTTTGATATCCACTTAAATCTGCATTATTATTAAGTTTTGTTAAAAAGTAATATTTTTTGAAAACATATTTTGAATAAGGACAATATAAAACTGCCATTGCAAAGCAATATTTTTTTTAACCATGTTGCTTACCATAAGCCATTATACCTCAAGTCATTCGCTTAGTGAACGACAGTTGCATAGCGAATCCTCCGTTATCCAGGATTCTTGAAGCACTGCAATGCTAAAACAATGCTAATCTGCAACCACATTTGGTTTAGTTTGTCGCTCAAAGGTAATTTTCTGCAAGTTTTGGGCTAATTAGGCTGGAGTGTACAGTTTAAAAAGTGGATTCTGAACCACTAACAAACATCGTCACCGCCGGGACTCGAACCCGAAACCTGTCCGAAACCGAGCGCTTTTATAAATATAACTATGTTTAAAAATAGTAGCAATCTATTTTAAATAGCAGCAATTATTTACTTATGAAAAAGTTAAAATGACTTGTTAAAATTCACTGAGAAATATTGTATATATAAATAAGAATGCAATAATAAAAAAATAAAAAATCTACAATAAAGGCAAATGTAACTAACTCATAATAAATAATAATTATGCTCGCATTTAGAATTTATTTCATCATCATTATCATCGGCCAAAAGACCACAAGTTGGGCCAAGGCCATCTACTACCGGCAGATTTCTAGACATGAGATGTTTTCTTTTTACGGGCTGGGGTTTTGAGCCCTACGCCCTACGCTCCACAGTCATATTAGACCAGGATTCCCGAACCACTATAAGCATCCACGGCACCGTCAGAAATCTGACACGAAACCTGTGGCACCGAGTGCCAGAAGTATTTATTTCAGTAAAATAAATTTTAATTCACTCTTTTTATTAACTCATTTTTATTATGTGTAATTTAATTAGGTTTAATAATTAATAGTAATAATTAGTTATCATTTTATTACTAATTTTTTATTATGTAAGTTGTAATAGAATTTTCAAAAGATAATATAATAAGCTTACGCATAACTTCGTTTAATTCAAGTTTTCAAGATAAATGGACGGTTATGCATTTATCTGTACTTTTATTTATTTATTTAATTATTTTTTTTTTACAGACTCACTGAACTACAATTTATAAAAAAATAAAATAAATATTCTCAATTTATGTACAAAAAAATTAATAGTTATTAGATAATTCGGGATTTTTTTTTTTTTTTTTTTCTCGTTAATAATCGCATTGCTTCAACAAGTATTGTTTGCAACTGCAATCGGGATAGGTTTCGGTGGAAAATTTCCTGTGCATGCGCAGTCGTGCAATCGGTACTCTGTCGCAATCCTTCCTCCCAGGCGAGCCGGTGAGCTCACGCCGATCACGTGATGCTTCGTGCGCAGACCGTGGATGAGAGGATGCGCAGAAGGATGGATGTTCTTTGGTCACGGAGAAAGAAAGTGAAAGGGAAAAAATTTTTTTCATTGCTCTGGTGGCGAGTGCATAGTTCCTGTGGGATGACTCACTTTAATTCACGCGGTGACGATTCAATGGCAAACAGAAATTTCTTTTTTTTTTTCTTTTTCTAACCGCAGTAAAACTGGTCACGATAAAACTTTTTTCAAAGTATCTTTCTGCCTAATAATGAAATAAAATTAAAGTTTTGGGGAAAAAAAAAATATTTGAAGTAAGAGATGATTTTTAAAAACTGCAGGAGAAAAGATTTTTACAACATAGTGTGACTCGGATAGCTTCTCTAAATTAAAACTAAATTCTTCTAAATTAATTAATTATTTATATTATTATTAATTATTTATATACATTGCATCACTACAAAGTAATACATATACTCCAAAAAAAATACATGTTTTAGACAATACATCATCATCATCATTGGCGCAACAGCCCCATGGTGGCCAAAGCCGTCTGTCTACTGGCAGATTTCGAGACAGGTAACGTTTTCGTTTTATGGGGTAGGGTTGTCAGTTCTGTGCCCACCGGACGCCCTACAGTCATGTTAGACTGGGACATACGGTTTAAAGTGGATTCCAAACCACTACAAACAATCATGGTACCGTTGGGACTCCAACCCAGCTCCAGGATATATTTTATCCTCATCAACATCAGTGGCGCGACAGCCCCATGGTGAGCCAAGACCGTCTACCTACTGATAGATTTCGAGACAGAAAATGCTTTCTTTTTTTTATGGTGCAGGGCTGAAAACTCTCTACAGTCATGTTAGACCTTGACCTTTTTTATGGTGTACCAGGGCATGTGGCACAATATAATTTATACCTCAGTTAAATATTTCAGCATAATTTTGTGAATTGAAATTTTAAAAATATATGTTATTTGAAAGAGTCAGGTTAGACCTTGACCTAAATAAGGTTTAAAGTGGATAAATCTGAACGGAATGTTCTACAATTTGATTTCATGGTGAGATTCCAACTTCCTGTTCTGATTGAGATATTCGTTTAAAATTATGTGGTAAAATAACCTGACCCCCCCCTCCCTCTTTTTCTGCACCCTTGGCACTCTCGACAGCAGCAACATGAATGACATAAAATAAAAAAGTTGAAACTTAAACAAAAAAAAAAAAAATAATAAACTGAAATTGATCAGTTAAATGAAATCTTCATCAGTAATTATATGCCATGGATAGTGAAATTTTAAAAATATATGTTAGCGTCGCTTTGACAATCCCATTCAGTGCAGCAGGTTGGAAATCTGCCATGTAGCCCACCAGTTGCGCCACTAAATCAAGATCATGATACTTAATCTTGTTAATATATCAATTTAAGCCATTTCAAGAATGATATAGATGTTCAGATTTTTGTATTTAAAATGGACAGTTATGATAATTCAGTAAATGAATAAAGTTTTAAAGATTCTTAATACTTATAAATAGCTGAATCACTCTTTGCTAACATCTTCAAATTTGTTAATAGCATCTTAAAAATGAACTGTATTTAATAGGGCCCTTAAACATTTGTTCTTCGTGATAGGTTTAGTAGTGGGGCCTTTGATTTTCGGGAGGCAGTGCCATGGAGTGAGAATTCACTTTAAACCATAGGTCCCGGAAGTTGGTCGTAGGGCTAATAACCCTTCGTCAACTTCCTGTTTCGAAATCTGCCAGTAGGCGATTTATTCGGATTTGTTTAAACGTTATTTACTGAAAAAATGTACATAAAGATGGTAAAATATAGTGTGGTTAACCTTTAGTGTTGTGTGTGTTCAACCCTTACACTCAAGAGCCCCCCATCATTTTTTTCTGGATGACCCTTCAGGTGGGTGGTACACTGCTGCGACATTCTTTGTGTGATGGGAAAGGCTGTGGATCAACATGATAATTGTGTTGGAGTGGTTGACATGAAAATAAAAAAGTCACCGGATCCCAATCCGAAAAAATTGAAACTAAAACAATTCGCAAAAAAAAAAAATCTATCTCCGGCCATCTAGGACTTGTGGCATCCATGTCAAGGCGGGTTGATCAGTTGCCAACTCGTTATTGACAGGTGGTCATAAAGTGTAAATGTTAGTTGAGAAAAAAAAACCTAAAGAGGACGAATTTAACCTAAGGTTAATAACATAAAAGTCAGTTACCGATAAAAAAAAATCATCAGTAGTACCCTTAAAAGTTGATTACGGAGAAAAGTTATATAAAAAAGTTTCCTGATAGGTTAACAGTAAATAGTTACCGATAAAATGGTATATGTGACGAATTTTTATTTTGTACATATGCGTTCATAAAAAATGGAATTTTAATCCTTAAACGTTAGTTACATGGAAAAAAACATAAACATTATTTTAGTGATTATTATTCCAAAAAATAAGTTTTGTAAAAGTATTTTATTCTTGTTCAGTAGCGCGGTTTAAAGCATGGATTATTTTGTTATTCAAAAATAATTTTATTATTTTTTTAAATTTTTTTAATCATTTATTTTCCTCTTCATTTATTAGCTATTTTAATATTTTATAGACTCGTAAATCTATTATCTAAAACCCACTAGTTTGATATCCTTATAAACACTTAGTTAATCAACCATATTTTCAAACATAAGTCTTGAAGACAAGAAATAATGTAGGTACAAAGAATATTAACAAAACAAATTTTAATTTGAAATTTAATTTATGGAGGAATATTCATGTATTCTTCGTCTTCGCACACCAAAAACAATAGACGACTATTCTGTTCGCGTACATTACTAAATAATAGATGTAATGAAGTGGAAGAATACAGTTAATTCGTTATTCGAGTTCAGAGAAAAGTGCTGTATTTTTCTTATTCACAGTATTCTTAACAAATTCTCAAAGGTAAAATATCGCATGGATGACTCTAAAAGAATGAAAAAACGTCTACAAGTACGGTCCTACGCTCTTCAAGAACGATAGAACATTTTGTGAATAACCATTGGAGCGTTATGTATTATGTATGAGTATGAATTTAATAGAAATTCTACCGCTATTGTAATATTTTAATGTCAAAGATCGTACAAAATTTATTTTGATTTTTAAACAGAAATTTAAAATTGTATTCTTTATTTATAAACATCTCCTGTCTCTCAATCTGCCAAAAGGCAGACAGCGTTGGCCCACCGTAGGGCTGTTGCTCCATCGATGATGATGTTGATGATGATTCTTTATTTATAATCACAGTGTTGTTTTCCTTTTTTCTCCCAAACTGAATACTTAACATTCTTCATTGACGCAACAGCCCCATGGTGGGTCAAGACAGTCTGCCCACTGGCAAATTTCGAGACAGGAGATGTTTTCTTTTTACCAGGTAGGGCTTGTCAGCTCTACGCCCAACACTCATATTAGATAGAGGTCTACGGTTTAAAGTGGATTACAAACATTCAAGACACCTTCAGAACTCGAATCTGAAACAAATGGCACCAAGCGCCAGTCACTCGGCCATTAGGCCCAATATTTAATATTATTCTTTACTCATATGGAAGATTTGTAGCATATTCATCGTTAGCCAGTTTTTATGTTGGAGCAGGAAGGGCCTGAATGGCCGAGTGGCTAGCGCTCTGGCGCTCGGTACCACAGGTTTCGGGTTCGAGTCCCAGTGGTGCCATGGATGTTTGTAGTGGTTCGAAATCCACTTTAAACCGTATGTCCCGGTCTAATAGGATCGTAGAGCGTTGCGGGGCATTGTTACTCCGCGTCCGTGGCTTATCTTCAAGTTACACGCGCCCCCTGGGTAATGCAAAGTGAGTAACGTCTGTGCAGCGCTTGCTTTAAGGCATCCAAGACCAAGCTGTCTAAGTGTTTGCCAGCTGCATTAGAAAGAAATGTTGGAACAGGAGATGTCGCTTCAACACATTCACAATTGGTAAAAAAAAAAAAAAATTTTCTCCCGGGCGATATTTTTTAAAGGGCAAACTTAATCAATCACATGAAAAAAAATCGGTTTAAAATACCTATCCATCCAATCTTATAAGGCGAAGACTGAATGTTAGCCTAAAATTTTGTTGTTGTTGTTTCTTATCCCATTTGGTAGACAGCAACATCTAGATCAAGTCCATGAATACGTGTGGTCTCATGGAATTAGGGAAAATAATGGCAGCTTCTGTTGTGTTGGAGTACCCGTAGGTAAAAATCTGACTTGGCTCCGAGTCGCTGAAGAAGGAGGTCAGTGCCTCCCTTTGGAGGACTATCAAGAGGGAACTACCCCGTATTTGCGTATCGTATGAGAAAACCCGGGAAACTCCCACCAGGTAGTCCGACTCACGAGGCAAGATGTTGAACATCCCAAAAGCCATCGAGTCTAAGTCGATCATAGAGTCCCCAAAGCCAACAGCAGATTGAACCTCAGCCTAATGTCCACCAGCGGCGCAAGTTGCCATTGAGCTATGAGTCGGGCGCCTCAAATATTAAGTAACATTAGGTGAGTACGGTGAATAGGTTACAAGGGCTCGGACTTACGAACCCGTAACCAAGTTATAAAAGTTTTGTTTTTTTTTTAAATACTAATGGCCTTTGGGTTTCACTAATGTATGACTCATACAGCTCACTGACGGGATATTAGATAATATTATTATATATTATAGATATTTACACGCATTCTTCTTTTTACAGAAAGTTTCAAGATACAATTCCTCATTTAATCATCAATTCGCGATCAGCAGATATAACAATTATTTCTTCTTCTTCAGTTATTATTAAATGATCAACTTTACAACTTACAGAAGGTGGAGTCTCCTCGCCAGCAAGGCGGCCTGATGGCCAATTGCCTAACGCTTTGGCTCTATAAATACAGGCCTAAGGTTCGAATCCTGGTTGTGGCATGGATGTTTGTAAGTGTTTCTGAATCCACGTTAAACTGTAGGTCCCTGTCTATTTAGCCTAAAATGTGCACAAAATGGGCGTAAAGCGACAAAACCAAACCATAGTCTGCGATGAAAATTCTTTAACACTGGCAAATCACATAGACGCCAACCATGAAAATTTCTGCAACTAGTTTCTCAGAAACTTTCTTTGGCGCATTATCGCTATTTGGCACTTTTTGCGTGAATAAAAGAAGAAAAAAAGCAACCAGAAAGGTTAGTTGTTTGTAATGAAAGCTGTCTTTGAACGGGAAAACCGAGTAGAAAAAATGTAATTATATTTTTTTATATCAGGAAACCTTTACGGGCACAATATTACGAATACGAATCAAAATGTATTGTTTTTCAAATACTTTTAGCATGAAATTATTCCCTCCTGGAGGAGTTTATACGGCAGGATCAACGTTGTATAGGATGCACCAAAGTTTTAAAGGAGAATGCTACATTATACACAAAATTTTTTTCTTCTAATGCAGATGGCAATAGACCGTGATCTTTTTATGCCGTAAGGGCTGCACCGACGTTACTCACTTTGCACTACCCAGGGGGCTCGTGTAACTTGAAGATAAGCCACGGATGCGGAGTAACAATGCCCCCGTAACGCTCTATGCCTATTAGGACCGGGACATACGGTTTAAAGTGGATTCGAACCACTACAAACACTCATGGTACCACCGGGATACGAACCCGATACCTGTGGTATCGACGATAGCCACTCAACCATCAGGGCCCCGCTTTATGCACAAATCTTGTTACTGCAACTTGCAGCAACCATGTTCAAGTGTGCAACCTCTAATAGATTCGTACCATCAATCCTTTTTTCTAAAGCTTAAACGAAAGAGCTTAGCAGGCTATAGATTTAAAGTGGCTATTTTCGACATTCAGACCTCTGATTTTGAACCAAACACCCTCAGTTTTGAAACACAACATACCTACAATCAAGCCGTTTGATATATGCCAACAATCAAGCCGTTTGATATACGCCAACAATCAAGCCATTTGATATATGTACACAATAAAGTCGCTTGATATATACCAACAATCAAGCCATTCCATATTTCAAAAAAGGATTATTTAATCGTGAATTTTTTTTTTTTACTCATAGAATTATGGATATTGTTGTGGGGAAAAGGGGTTTAGTTTCCTTGATCACTTATTTCGCGTCCTTGACCAGTTTTTTGTTTCCTTGACCAATTTCAACTTTATTGAAGAGCTTTGTTTTAAATTTGTTTAACAAGCATTTTTATGCATAATATTTAATTATAAATAATTTAGTAATAAAATTAATTCAGAATAAAAATTAATGTGAAATCGTTCTCAAAGATCGTCTGGCCAAAGCAAAGACCATTTTATTTCAAAATAAAAACGAGATTCAAAGTGAAAATAAAATTTTTCAAAGGAAAGAAAATCATTTGAAATTCTATACTTTTTTTTTATTTTAAAGATTGATGTGATGCGTTTTATTCTTACATTAAATTCTAAATTTTATGGGTAAACTTTATATCAGCCCATACCATTATTTACCTTGTTTGGAATAAGTAAGTTATTTCTTTCTATTTTCGTTTTTATTTTTTTTTATTTATTATTTATTGTCACAACATAAACTTAAATATTAAAAAAAAATTCAATTAAAATGGAATTTACTAAAAAGTTACCAGAAAAAAATTGGTTAAAAAAAGTTAATTCAGAAGAAAAATTAATATAAAATCGTTCTAAAAGATCATCTGGGGAAAGCAAAACGATTTTATTTCAAAGTGAAAATGAGATTTTTTAAGAAAAGAATTTCGTTTGGAATTTATAATTTTATTTATTTATTTATTTTAAAGATTGCTGAGATACGTTTTGTTCTCATTAAGTACTAAATGTTATGAGTAGCCTGTATTTAGACGATTTATTTACTTTGTTTTGAATAAGTAAGTTATTTATTTCTATTCTAGTTTTATTTTTTTTATTTTTTTTATTATTTATTATTTTTTTCCTATATTTATTTTTTTTTTTGTATTGCAACATATAATTAAAGATTAAAAAATGGTTCAAGTCAAGTGGAATTTGATTGAAATGCCACAAGAAAAAAAAACTGGAATAAGTAGGAAAATTTAAATGAAAAAAATTAATTCAAAAGAAAAATTAATGTAAAATCATTCTAAAAGATCGTCAGGTCAAAAGCAAAGACCATTTTATTTCAAAATAAAAACGAGATTTTTCAAGAAAAGAAAACCGTATGGCTAACTTTATTTATTTATTTACTTTTTTAAAAATTGAAATTCTATACTTTTGTTCTTATTAAGTTCTAAATGTTATGGGTAACCTATATATCAGCCCAGACGATTATTTTACTTTGTTTCGAATAAAGTTATTTCTTTCTTTTTTCGTTTTTATTTTTATTTATTTTTATTTTATTTTATATTTAATTGTTTTTTATTTATTTATTTATTTTTTTTTATTTTATTTTATTTATTTATTTTTTTTTTGTCATACATGGATTTAAGGATTAAAAAATGGTTCAAGTTAAATGGAATTTGACTGAAATGTCAGAAGAAAAATGCAGAAATAGGAAAATTAAAAAGAAAAAAAAATAATTCAGAAGAAAATTAATGCGTTCTAAAAGATCGTCTGGTGAAAGCAAACACCCTTTTATTTTAAAGTGCAAATGAGATTTTTCAAGGAAAGAAAACCGAATTCTATACTTTATTTATTTATTTTAAAGATTTTGCTATCCAATTATTTCTTATTAATTCCAATTAGCTGCTATGATTTCTGTTATAAATAACCTATATCGTCCCAGACGATTATTTATTTTGTTTTGAATAAATAAGCTATTTCTTTCTATTCTTTATTATTTTTTATTTATTTATTTATTTTTTTTTTTTTTATTTACTTATTTTTTGTCACATCATGAAATTAGGATTAAAAAATGAGTCAACTTAAGTGGAATTTCACTGAAATGCCACACGAAAAAAATTTACATTAAGTAAGAAAATTAAAAAGAAGAATAATTAATGCAAAATCACTCTAAAAGATCATCTGGTGAAAGCAAAGACAATCCTTATTTCAAAGTGAAAACGAGATTTTTTAAAAATGAAAATCGTTTGGAATTCTATATTTATTTATTTATTTATTTTATAGATTGCTGTTATATGTGCTTTGTTTTTACATTAAGTTCTAAATATTATGAGTAACGTGCATATCTGTCCAGACGATAATTTTACTTTGTTTTGAATAAATAATTTATTTATTTCTATTCTCGCTTTTTTTATTTTATTTTTTTTTTATTTATTTATTTAATTTTATTTTTATTTGTTTTTTGTATCTTATTTTTATACAACATGGACTTAAAGATTAAAAAATGGTTCAATTTAAATGGAATTTGGCCGAAATGCAGCAAGAAAAAATTGCAATAACTAGGAAAATTAAAAAAAAAAATAATTTATAAGAAAATTAATATAAAAAGCGTTCTAAAAGATCGTCTGGTGAAAGCAAAGACAATTTTATTTCAAAGTGAAAACGAGATTTTTCAAGAAAAGAAAGTCATTTGGAATTATATATTTTTTCTATTTATTTATTTATTTCAACGATTGCTGCTAGGCGTTTTGTACTTACATTAAGTTTTAAATTTTATGAGTAACCTGCATATTGGCTATGACGATTATTTATTTTATTTTGAATAAGTAAGTTATTTCTTTCTATTCTCGTGGGTTTATTTTTTACATTTTTTGTTTACACATAAGAAAAAAATTAATTCAGAAGAAAAATAATGTAAAATCGTTCTAAAATAACGTCTGTTGACGATTTTATTTCTAAGTGCAAACAAGATTTTTCAAGAAAAGAAAATCGTTTGGAATTCTATACTTTTTATTTATTTATTTATTTTAAATGCTGCTATATGTTTTGTTGCTAGATTAAACTCAAAATTTTAAGAAATTCTAATTAAATTTTAAGAATTATTTTCTAAATTTCAAGAGTAGCCTGCATATCGGCTCAGACGATTATCTACTTTGTTCTAAATAAGTAAATTATTTCTTTCTATTCTCTCTTCTACATCATGAACTTAGAATTAAAAATGGTTCAAGTTAAATGGAATTTGATTGAAATGCCACAAAAAAAAATTCAATAAAGTGGGAAAATTAAAAGGAAAAAAAAAGTGAAAGTTTGACACAAATAAAGCTAGTTTCGAACGAGACGTTTCTTCCATGAATGAATACCACCTGAGGAAACAATTACAGGCAGGGTCAGGAAAGTAACATTGTATTCGAGAGACATGTACACGTGGATTCGTACACGTAGATGAAAAAAAAGAAAGAAAAGAAAAAATGTCGACGAAACGAGCACGGTTATTAAAATGAGGCATTCTCAAATCAGTATTTGAAATTTGGATTGTTTCATAATGTGATCCAATTGCCGAAATAAGGAAAAGGTTAAAATTTGCTTTTTATTATATTTAGTTTTTTATTGTATACGCAATATATTTAAAAATAGATGGAGCAAAAATAATTATTTGTTATCTTAAAAAAATTTGGGAATATGGCTGTTATGAAATGGCTGTGATTGTGCTAATATTCAACAAAATTGTTCAAAAAGTTTATTACAGCCTCTTCAGTGAAAAAAATTATAAAACTAAGAAATATTTTTAATTAAAAAATTTTCGTTGAATTAAATTACTACATATACATAATATATGAAAACAAATTCATAGTTTAATTAATAAATTATTTAATCTGTTACATATTTTTTTTTTTGCCATGAGGTCTTTGACAATTCCATTTGTTTAAAATGATTTACAGTTGCAATAATTACAAAGCAAGCAATATAATGTAGAATGAAATATCCCCAGCGTAGATAAAGATTATGGGCCTGATGGCCGAGTGACTGGCGCTCAGTGCCACAGGTTTCGAATCCGGTGGTGCCATGGTTGTTTGTAGTTGTTCAGAATCGACTTTAAACCGTAACTCCCGGTCTACTATGGCTGTAGAGCGTTGGGCGTAGGGGCTGACAAGCCTACCCCGTAGAAAAGAAAGAGCATCTCCTGTATCGAAATCTATCAGCAGACAAGACAGCCTTTAGCTTCCCATGGGGCTATTGCGCCATAGAAGAAGATAAAGATTATGTAATGAAGATTTTGTTCTAAGTACTTACAAAATGTAATTTATTTTCTCAATTACAATAATTTTAAGAAATAAATACCGTATAACGTTTTTTTTTTTTTTTTTTTTTCGTTCTAATGCAGCTGGCAACCACTTAGACAATTGTCTCCGATGCCTTAAGGCAATTGCTGCACAGACATTACTCACTTTGCATTACCCAGGGGCGCGTGTAACTTGAAGATAAGCCACGGACGCGGAGTAACAATGCCCCCGCAACGCTCTACGATCCTATTAGACCGGGACCTACGGTTTAAAATGGATTCGAACCACTACAAGCATCCATGGCACCGTCGGGACTCGAACCCGAAGCCTGTGGTACCGAGAGCCAGAGAGCAAGCCACTCAGCCATCAGGCCCATACCATATAAGTAAAGTATTTATTGTGTCATGTTCCGCAGCTAGCATGCAAGAGGATCGAGGTTTGAATCCGCTGGTTGTCAATGCTTTCAGAAATGAGGGGAACTCGATGGCGATTGTATCAATAGCATCGATAATCAGACTACCTGGTTGGAATTTTTTCACCTACGGAACGCAAACGCGGGGCAATTACCCGTAAAAGTCCTCGCGGGTGTCACTGCACTTCTCTTATCATCCGTCTGTGGGTTGTTCAGGGGGATACGTAAGTTGTAAAGCCATCGATGTTTAACAGAAGGGAAAAAAAAGAGGATATCAATTTCCTCATAATCATTGGCGCAACAGCCTATTGTGGACCAGTCTACCTACTGGTAGATTTCGAGACGAGAGATGTTTTTCTTTTTACTGGGTAGGGTTGTCAGCTCTATGTCCAACGCTCAACAGTCATATGAGATTGGGACCTACGCCATAAAGTGGTTTCCGAACCACTACAAACATCCATGGCACTGCCGGGACTCGAACCCGAAACCTGTGGTACCGAGCGTCAGAGGGCTATTCATGCCCCCTGATATCAATTTAGTTAATTAAAATAATTATTTTATTCACGTGGACTTTCTATTATCATTTTTAGTTTACTCTAAGCAGGCAAAAAAGAATAAATTGCGAAAATTAATAATCCTCATTGGCAATTTTTAATTATTTATTTATTTATTTTGAATAATTTTTTAAACAAATACATGTAAATTTTCGTTCAAAATTTAAATTGCATCAATATTGCAGTTATTAGTTTTTAATTATTTATTTACTCTTATAAATTATTTTTATTTAATAGCTTATATTATTTATAGCTTAAACCTTATTTGATTTGGTAAGGTTTTTTTTTTAATTCAATTCCTTCTATTAGCTCACACACTCCCTATATTATCTTGTTCAAATTTTCAATCATTAATAAAATACTCTTTATTCATCCCACTCAAGTTCAAAGACATTTTTTGAGCTTGTAGAGGATGACACTTGACGTTAATACAATTTTTTTTCAAATATTAATTCATTAATTAAATTTAATTAGTTAATTTTAGTTTTTTTTAGATTTACGTTGCATATATCTACCAATAGATGGCGCCAGATAATTTTAAAAAATGAGTGAAAATTATTTATAACGACTTTCTTTAATATAGTGAAAAAAAGTAGGAATTGACTAAAAAAATATTTTTTTATATTACTTTTTATTTATTTATTTATTTTATATGCGAACTTTTAAACAAATACTTGTAAATTTACGTTCAAAATTTAAAATTGCATCATAATTGCAGTTATAAGTGTTATATTGTTTATTTACTCTTATAAATTATTTTTAATTAGTAGTTTACGTTATTTACAGCTTAAACCTTATTTAATATGGCAGTTTTTATTATTTTTATGTATTCATACATTTATTTATTTATTAAAGAATGATAATTTTTAAACAAATACCTGTAAATTAGAGTTGAAAATTTAAAAATCATCCCTATAAAAGTTATTAGTGTTTTATTATTTATTCACGTTCATAAACTATTTTTAATTAGCAGTTTACATTATTTATAATTTAAACCTTATTTGATTTGGTGGGTTTCTTTATTTTTTTAATTCTTTTTAAAAAATTTTTTATTTTATCTATTTTTAATTTATTTCATTTTTTTAATTTTAATTTTAATTTTATTATTTTTATTTATTTAGTTTTGTTCTGGTTATTGTTGTTATTTTATAATAATACTAGTATGCACTTCATGCATTGAGAAAAATGCAGAAACATGCCAATTGGCGATAATCAGGCGATTTTTATTGAGAGGTGACAAATTTGGCAATAATTGGCTTAGTTTTTTGAAACAATAGCCTTCAATCTACCTAATTCGATTAAAAGAAATCCATTCTGTTAGAAATCTACTTTGGCGTAATATCCAATCATAATTTTGCAAGCAATGATGTTTCGAATTAATGTTTATTCAAAAATTGCAAATACAATATGTCGGCAAGAGAACTTAGATATCAGGAAATGTAAAGGGCAAAACACCTCACGCCAGCAATAAAGCAAAATAAAGTAAAAAAATCAATAACAGAACTTAAATGTTCGTGCATTCTGTAATAAAACTCTTTGAAGCAATAAAGTGTAAAGATCGTTTGCTCCAAGCTCTATGAAATGAATCGAAAGTAATAAAATACAGAACTGTTGAAATCATAATAGAATAAAACACAACTTAGTTATGAGAGACAATTGCGAACAAAAGAAGTAGACACTCTAATGCCATACAGTGAAAAAACATAAATGTTATCTTGTTATAGTGTTTGAATTAAAAACAAAATTGCGAAAAACATTAACTGCGACCGTAAGCTTCGTATCTTTGTAATATATTATTTTCAATTATTTTTATTTCATTTTTTATTTTAATTATTTTTTATCTTTATCTTTTAATTAAAATGATTTATAAAAGTTAAATATAAATCATTTTTAATTAATAGTTTATATTATTTATGACTTTTAAACCTTATTTGATGGGGTTTTTTTAATTTGCTAAATTTTTTTAAATTTTAATTGTAATTTATTTTTTATTTTTATTTTATTTATTTTTATTTTGTATTTTATTTTATTTATTTTTATTTTGTATTTTATTTTATTTATTTTTATTTTTTATTTTCATTTTTTTTATTTATTTATTTATTTTTGTTGTGGTTGTTGTTATTGTTTCATAATAACATATTCATGTATTGAGGAAAATGCTGAAAATTTGGAGGCAATTTGGCGTTCTTTATTGACATGTGACAAATTTGGCAATAATTGGCTTAGTTTTTAGAAACAACGGCCTTCAATCTATCTAATTTGATTAAAAGAAATCCATACCGTTAGAAATCTAGTTTGGCGTAATATCCAATCATAATTTTGCAAGCTTTTCAATGATGTTTCGAATTAATATTCATTCGAAAATCGCAAATACAATATGTCGGCAAACAGCTTCGATATCAGGAAATGTAAAGGGCAAAACTCTTCACGCCAGTAATAAAGCAAAATGAAGTAGAAAATCAATAGCAGAACTTTAATGTTCGTGTCTTCTGTAATAAAACTAAATGAAGCAAAGAACTCTCTTTGAAGCAATAAAGTGCAAGATCGTTTGCGCCAAACTCGATAAGTAATAAAATACAGAACTGTTGAAGTCATAACAGAATAAAACAAAACATAGTTATGAGAAACAATTTGAAACCAAAAAAGAAGAAGAAAAATAGACACACTAATGCAATACAGTGGAAAAAGCATAAATGTTATCTTGTTAGAATGTTTGAATTAAAAACAAAATTGTGAAAAAAAAAATTAACTGCGACCGTGAGTTTCGTATTTCTGTAATATATTTTCAATTATTTTTATTTCATTTTTATCTTTATTTTTATTTATTTATTTATTTTTTTATCTTTCAAATATTCTACTATATAGGCTTATTTATATTTTGTTTACTATTTTATTTTTTATTTACTAAAATTAAATTAAACAAATTCGTTTTGTTCCGCGTTTTAGAAACATCATTATAATTAAAATAAAGATTAACATTCTCGGGGTATTTTTGTGTTGGTCTTTATATTTACGAACTCTTCAAATGTTTATTTACAACCTTCGCTATATTTAAACTAATCCAGTTCGTCTGTTGTTATTACACCACAAATGCTGTATTAAAAAAAGGAAGAAATATCTAGAATGATTGACTTTTATTTATTTATTAGAATTAAATTAAACAAATTGATTTTGTTAAGAGCTTTTATAAACATTATTATAAATAAAATTAAAATTAAGATTCTCGTGATATTACTTTGGTCTTTATATTTACGAACCCTTCAAATGCTATTTACAGCCTTCGTTGTATTTAAACTAATATCCTGTTCGTCTGTTGTTATTAGACTACAAACGATGCAAAAAAAAAAAAAAAAGAAATATCTAGAATGATTAAATATTATTTATTTGTTTTTATTTACTAGATTTAAATTAAACAAATTTGTTTTGTTCCCCTTTTTAGAAACATTATTATAATTAAAATAAAAACTAAAATTAACATTCTCGTGATATTTTTGAGTTGGTCTTTATGTTTACGAACCCCTCAAATGCTTATTTACAGCCTTCGCTATATTTAAGCTAATCCGGTTCGTCTGTTGTTATGGCAACAAGATAACAAAACATTGACCAAAAATTGAGATAAAAGTAAGAGAATCAAAGATAAGTATAACTGTCAAAAAAGAAATGAATGGGTTATGTTAGTTCACTGAAACACTGCTGCCACATAATTGTTAATAATAAGAAATTATAGTTTCTTGAGCGTAGTAGTTAAAGAGATTTTTTTTTTTTGACAACTTTCGAATTTCTTGACTATTTATTAAACAGATTTTCTTTACTTCATAAAATTTAAACAAACGATATTTTATGTAATAAAAAATCGTTTTGTTTAAATTTTATGTGAAATGCTTTTGACTTCAAAATTCGCTCGATAAGTTTAAATGAAGCTCCGATTGATTCGATCATCAATCGAGCTTCTTTTAAACTTATTGTAACTAAATGTTCTCTCATTCGTTGAATTAAAATCGTAAAAAATTTATCTTTTTCAGTTCCTTCTATTAACTCACACACTCCCTATATATATCTTGTTCAAATTTTCAATCGTTCATAAAATACTTTTTATTCATCCACTCAACTTCAAATACATTTTTTTTTTTTGAACATTTTTACATTTTTAGTGGATGACACTCGATGCTAATACAGTTTTTTCAAATATTAATTCAGTCATTAAATTTAATTAATTAATTTTATTTTATTTAGATTTCAGTTGCACATATCTACCAATAGATGGCACCAGATAAACTGTAAAAAATGAATGAAAATTATTTATAAAGGACTTTCTGCAATAGAGTGAAAAAAAAAAAAATAGGAATTGACTTTAAAAAAAAAAAAAATTTATATTACTTGTTTAGATTTTTTTTTAATCAAACTTTTTAATAAAAATCCAAATTATATACAAATAACAAAGTTAAAAAAATTTTTATGATTTTTGGTATTGATTTTATTTTTATATTTCTTTCTTTATAATATTATCCCTTAAATAGGCTTTTTTTTTTTAAATTATTCTTTTTTGCGCATTGGCAACACTACCAACTCAAAGAATAAATAAACTTTTTTATCATAGATAAATTTTTAACCTGATCAAATTTTTTAACATAAAATTGAATTTATAGTTGTAAATTATTGTAACCGCAACAAAAAAGAAGCAAACATAGTGCGTAAATTAAAAAAAAATAATGAAAGATTAAAACGAATATATGTATGGATGCTAATGCAAAAAAATAATTTAACAAAATAATTTATGCTCAACAACAAATAATTGTAAACTGTTCAAGGTTTAGTCTGTAGAGAAAAACAAATTAAAAATCACAATAAATATCAATAAAGATTACAATTTTATGCATAATTTTGCGACAATCAGTTACACCTACATATTTTTTTATGCATATCACCTACAAATTTTTCCAAGAATTTTATCATCTAGAATTAACTATATGTGCCTTAAACAGCCCCACCGCGGATGACGAAAGGAAAATAATGCTTCCAGTAGTACTTATAGAGGGAATTAATCCACATTTGCTTTTCTTATTTAAAAATGCAGAACTTTAACCAATATGGATAACTCTCGATGCAAGATATGTATACACATTGACATAATCGCCCTTGTGTTTTCTCTTTCTCAAAGCAATGCTTACAATGGCCCGACTCATGGCTGCAACGTGACAACGTGAGCCGCTGGTAAACATTAGGGCTGAGGTTCAATCCACTGGCGGCTTTATTGTAGACACTGCTTCAAAAAACGAGAAGTCTCGAGGGCGTTTGTGATGTTCAGTATCTTGCCTCGTTAATCGGACTACCTAAAAAAGTTCTCCGGTAAGTTCTCCTTATCTAAAAAGTTCTACATACGGGTGCTCCATCCCAACAGAAGCTGCCTCCCTCCCCGTCTACTCGTACTTAGTCTACTCATGGGATGTCTGCCACGCGCTGTAGAACACTCAGGATTAGACACAACAATAGATATATTGAAATTATAGCTGTGTGTTGAATTAGATAATTTTGGCCTTTGTATTTTAATAAGGGAGAAAATGGGTAACAACTATACGTCCAAAATAATATTAAAAAAAAAAAATTTTAAAGTCAAGTACTTTTTTTTTACTATATTGCAGAAAAGTCCTTTACAAATAAAGATGAAATTTTGCTTTTACATCTGGCGCCATCTATTATTAGATACACGGAACTTAAATGTAAAAAAAACTAAAATTAATTAATTTAATTTATTGAATGAATTAATATTTGAAAAACTATATTAACATCAAGTGCCATCCACTACAAGTTCAAAATTTGAAAAATGTATTTTAATTTGAGTGGAAAATAAAATGTATTTTATGAACGATTGAAAATTTGAGCAATATATATATAGTGAGTGTGTGAGCTAATAGTAGGAATTGAATAATATCGAGTTCACCAATTGGAGATTCGTAAAACAAACTACCTCTACCTCTCAGTCGGGAATTGTAGTTTATTTTTTTTCAAAATTCTTCTTATTAGCTAAAATTAAAGGTAAAGGTGGCAATTTGATTGTATCTTCTTCAATAATACAATAATACTAAGCAAAGATAATTACAGCTTTAGGAGGATAGCAAGTGAGTTTTGAGAGACTTTTCTCTGTCCCTTATAAAAGCTGTTTGGATCAGCAATGAAATCTATAATGTATCTATTCTATTGCTGAGAACAAATAAGATTTTTGAATTGCAAATTTAGCATCTTTGTGCATGAAGTGTACAATTTTCTTTAACTTGTCTTAAGCTATTCTATAACATTTTGTAGGGCCTGATGGCCGAGTGGCTAGAGCTCTGGCCTATGGTATCACAGGTTTCGGAATGTTTGTTGAACCCAAATTAGATAAATTTGAAAATGAGTTTGCTTTGAATATTTGTAATGGTTCGGAATCCACTTTAAGCTGTAGGTCCCGGTCTAATATGACTGTACAGCAGTGGGCGTAGGGCTTACAACCCCGCCCCGTAAAAAGTCAGTTACAGGGAGCCAAGTCAGATTCTACCTATGGGTATTCCATCAGAATTGAAACTGTTCCCATTTTGCCTAATTACATGAGACCACATATGTTATTGCACTTGGTCTAGAAGTTGTAGTCTACCAAGTGTGATAAGAAACAACAAAATATTTGTTAATTTGGTTCTTTTATTTTTTATAGGATGTTTTTTTAAAAACAAATTTAGAGTATAAGAATGACATTTAAATTAGTATAAATTCTATAGCTTTAAAGCTGTAAAAAAATTCTTTTTTATGAAAAAATTATTTTTACGGATATATCGACATATGAGTTCGATAAAATTCATTGAATTTAATTTCTCAAAATCTTTTATATCCATTAGTCAAGATCCTAGTCAGGTAGTCAGAAGTTCGTATAAAAAACTGATTCAGGAGTTGAAAATATTTTGGCCGACCCCAATTCTCCCATAAGTTTCTATTGTGAATGAATCAAGTCGAACTCATTTGCTGTGGAAGAACGCATATTTTTTTCCAGTGCATTTGACAATAGAATGAATACTAATTTAGCAATGGAAGAAAAAGTTTGATGCCTTCAACACTACTACAGTAATTCTTCTTCATTGGCGCAATAACCGCATGGTGAGCCCAAGCCTTCTGCCTACTGGCAGATTTCAAGACAGGAGATGGCTTCTTTTTTACGGGGGGGTCAGCACTTCGCCCAACGCTCTGCCTAAATGGAAGAGTGTCGAGCGCTCGGTACCATAGGTTCCTGGTTTCAAATCCCGGCGGTGCCTTGGATGTTTGTAGTGGTTCTTAATCCACTTTAAGTCTTAGGTCCCGGTCTCATATGACTGTAGAGCGTCACAGAGCCCAATCAGACTTCTCACCCCCATCTTTCCCAAACTGTAAAGGGATAAATCAGCTATAGCACTGTCATATGGTATGGTGTGGTATAGTGGTAGTAATCATAATAGACCGTGACCTACTGTTGCAAAGTGCATTCCGAGCCATTGCAAACATCCATGGCACCACCGAGACTCGAACCCGAAAACCTATGACACCGAGAGCTAGTCACTTGACCATCAGGCTCGTTACAATAATTACAAAGCAAAGAAAATTTTGTGGCGGAATTTTGTCTTAAATACCTACAGAAAACATGTAATTTATTTCCTCAATTGCAATAATTTTAACATATAAATAGCGCATAACGTAACATATTTATAATGCCATGCCCCAGCAACTAGTATGCAAGAGGGCTGAGGTTCGAATCTGCTGCTAGTCAATGCTTCCAGAAACGAGGAGTCTCTATGGCGTTTGTGTCAATGTGTATAAAGAATATCGATGATTGTGTATAAATAGCATCGATCTCACATCAATTGACAGTAGGGTAGGGTTATCATCCCTACGGCCAACGCTCTGCAGTCATATTAAACAGGCAGGTTCAGGGATTCGAACCACTACAAAGATCCATGGCACCATCGGGACTCTAATAAGAAACCTCTGGTACAGAACGCCACTCACTCGGCCATCAGGCCTTACTAAAGTAATTGGATGTCTATAATTCACAGTACAATATAACCTGTAGACGTAATTTTCAACCCGAAAAAAAAAATAAAATGTATTGTATATTCTATGATTATGGCATGCCACGTACCAATTACATCTTTTTATCCATGACATAAAACTGATAAAAAGTTTTTCAGATTTAAAATTGATGCCACGATAATATAATAAAAATTATATTACTTTATATATTTAAGATAGTAGAAACATAGGAAAAAAAAAGATAGTAGAAACCGGAAAGTAGAAGTAATTTTAAGAACTACTGTGAAAACAAACAAAATAAGATTATTTTTAAGGCTGTCTGTTATCTTCATATTTGCTGATTGAAGTGAAAGTCTTGTTAATCAGTTTCACAGTTAATTTTTAATTTGATTTCAGTAAGGCATTATTAACTTTTGTCAATAACTTCATCATTCTAGAATATATTCAAGAATTATAGAATAGATTCTGTAAGATTTTCTTTCTACCTTAGTGCTTCGTCCATTAAGCTTTACAATAAAATTAACTTAATGAAATTCCAGAAAATTAAACGATTTTCTGTGCATGAATGAAAACTTAAAAAAAGCGATAATATACAAATAATGATGTAATTTAGTTCCAGTTAAATGAATTTTAACATCTAACTTAAGCAATCTTAACATCTAACTAAAATAATAATAATAATAATAATTTAGTCTAAAAATTTTATCTTACCCCTACTCTTAGTGCTGCCATCTATTGTTTAAGAGCAATGTTATTTTTATCATTCAAAACTTTTAGAAACATTTTTAAACTAGTTAAATATATAACTTTCAATCACTAAAAAAAAAAAAAAATTTAAATAGTAAAAATATATAAATCCCTAAAAATGTAAATGATAATCATGAAATTAAATATTATCCTACGATGTGCTGGTGGCAATATTTTGCTCTTTCCTAAGTAAAATATTACTCCGTTCTTTAATGAATTTGCTGTTCACTTTCAATAGAATGTTTATTAAAATTATGCTATTATAATTTTTTTGATGAAGTATCGAATACAGGATTCCAAAGATATATATAAGCGTAAGTTAATAAGTAATTAGAAGGATAATTCAAGGATAAAACAGTTCAATATGCTAAAGAGGTATATTTTAAATTGAAAATTAAATCAAACCAAGACCCCTCCGGGGACACCATTTTGAGACAATTGAAGACACAATCATTTTTTTTTTTTTTCATTTTGTAAAACAAATCACCTTAAATATGCAAATATAGTAAGGTTATTTTATCACTAACTCGACGTCAAAAGAGAGTACAATGCTATTTTAGATTAAAGTTTTCAGAATATTTTAAAAATGGCTAAAATGGTTTTTCTCGGCCATTATTAAATTAAAGTTGCTTTGCAAGTTTAAAGTGGAAAAAAATGTGTATTTGATTTCTAAGACAAAACAGGCATAGAAAATGCTTTATGTTCTTAATAACTAAAGAAAATAATGCAATGATAATATCAAACAACTGATAACATTAGTATAAGTCATTACTAATATCATAATCACTATTATAATATCATTACTAATATCAATAAGAAATAATTTTATAAATAATTTAATAAATATCAAAAATCTGGTTTTACCAGTGTTGAAACAAAGGTATTTAAATAAACTCATATAAAAAATATAACAATATACGAAAATATGGTATCAAAATGTCTAGTTTCTATACTATTTTTGGTACTTACGTATTAACGATACCTTGGCGACAGTTGCGCCAATAAAGAGCACACGCGCCAACCGCAACAACAGATTTGGCGGTTTTTAAGTGGCGCGAATCTACACTTAAAATTTTTGTTCCAAATAATAAAATATATAAAACATTTCATTTAAAATCAAAACGCTTTCAAAATAATTCACGCATGTAATTGTTCCAATCTATAACAGTTTTATCCGATAAATCAAGTTGCTTTTCACAAAATTTAATCGACGTCAACTCCTCGCACCAGCAGTATATGAATCTCAAAGCTGTACAAAATGGAATTCTGCTTCCCTCAAACCAGTTGTCTTTTCCAAGTCCCACACGATAAGCACACTGACTGAAATTGTATTTCCAAAACTTACGTTTACCAAAATAAAGTTTCATGTCATGGGAATTGAACATTTTCGTTGTTTTGGTAAAATATTTCACTCCTGAAAAAATAAAATTGCATCTTGTTCTGTTTCTGGCAAATCCCAAATACGCATTTTCGTAGCACTACAAAATGGCGTAAAAACTCAGCAAATCTGCTGCTGTTAGATTGGCGCCACTTAAAAACCGCCAAGTCTGTCGCCAAGGTATCGTTAATACGTAAGTACCCTATTTTTAATAGCTGAAGATTATTAAAGAATGCATAAAAGAAAGCATAAGAATAATTTTGTATTTAAAGACGGAAGAAACTTTAATTTTGTACGGACCGGTAATAGCCGGTTATATAAAATAAACATTTTTAATTTTGGTAAATTTTGTTTTAAAAATAAATATCGCTGAAAAGCTCAAATTATCGTTTGGAAGATTGTACTGGAAAGATTATTCTGAAAAACTATTTATAAATAAAAGGAATTTAGAAAGTAAGATAAATTAAGTAAATATAATATTTATAATTGTATGGATATTTGTAAAACTAACATATATACATAATGGAAAATTTGAATCTTACAAATAATATCAGCATAGAACACAATAATATAAACTTAAAAATTTATAATTTCATTTTCAAGAAAATTTTTAACTGCAAATAAAAGAAATCCCAGATCGGACCACCAGATGGCACCAGGGGAAAATAAAGTTATTTGCTTAAATAAAAAATAAATAGTAAGAATTTGTTCGACATTTTCGATTAAATGCCACGTAAAAGAATAGCGAATGTGGTATAAAAAAAAAATTAAGACGGCAAGTTTGATAGTTTTTAAGTTACGTTAGAACAAAAATACACACATATATCCATTTATATATGTATTGATATATACAGGGTGATTATAATTAAAGTCCCACTTCCAAAATGCTGTAAAAAGAATCACTCGTCACAATGAGGTCAAATTTGAACTGAAGATACTTGAAGAACGGAGTAATGGTATGGCGTCAAAAAAAAAAAAAGTTCAAAAAAAGTTACACCGATTTTTCCCATTCAAGTTGGTATGACCTTGCCATGGTGAATGAGTTTTCCACTAACAATGTCACAATTATTGATTGACTATCAAGTAATTTTTTTGCCGTCAAAAAATCGAAACAATCAAGCACATTGAACACTACAGTTTATTTTAATGTGCAACTCATGCCAAATATGTTGTAATTCGATTCAAAATATCACTGGGGGCCGAATTCACTTTCGTTATGCAGATTACCGCGCCATCTATTAACACAGTTGTGAACTTTTTGATGCCGTACTGTTTTCCCCTTCTTCAAGTATCTTCAGTTCAAATTTGAACTCATTGTGACCTGAGGTTCTTTTTTAACAGCATTTTGAAAGTAAAACTTTATTTATAATCAACCTGTATATGGCGTTCTTATTTAATTAAAAATCCTTGGTGATTATTAGTTGACCCTCAAATAAAGTAATAATATATTTCAAACTAGTCTTCATATTAGTAAATTTTGCTCTATCTACAACCAACTGGTTCTGTTCTCAACCAGATAATCAATCTATAATTACGTATATTCTATGCTCTTTATTCTTTAACGTAAAAATAATTTGTACTTACCGATTCTGGTAGAGTGGTTAAATAAATGTTCTGTGGTCTTTTTATTGGTAATCGATCTCTTGCTGGTGGTACCTCTTCATTCTGAAGTGCTGTGAAGTAGCTTTAAAAAAAAAATAATTTAATTAAAATTGAATCGAATAAATTTATTTATAATAATTTTAACAAACGTTTTAATTTAAATTAATTAAAAACAATACAATTTAGTCTGTTCTGTTTTGATGCTGTATGTAAACAATTGAAATGGGAAAGTAATATTTTTAGTAATTTTTATTTATTATAATTTTTTTCTCATTTCATTATATCGAAATTTCATAGTTAAGAAGTAGTTGAGATGGTATTATTAGACATGATATAATGTTTTGAAATAAAATAATTTAATAGTGGCCTTTCAACTTCATAGTATAATCAATTTACTGATACATCAAACATCAAAGTAGTGCAATGGTTAGTGCATATACTTTTCATTAATTGCACAAGTACTAATGTTCACCTAAAAACAACAAAATAATTATTGTATATAAATATCTAATATAACTTATTTATATTATATATATATATGAAACAAATGCTCGAAAAATTTTGCATCGTAGCTATAATTGTTTTTTAAGTATGTCATATTTTAAATACAAGTGCTGACAGTCATATATTACTTTATTTTGTTTCTTGTAGACGATTTTTATTTTTTAACAATAACTTTACTAAGAAATGGTAAATTATTCCATTCCTACTATTAGTTCACACTCTTCCTATATATATATCGTGTTCAAATTTTCAATAGTTAATAAAATACTTTTTATTCATCCACTCCAGTTCAAATACATTTTTTTTAACTTGCAGTGGATGACATTTGATGTTAATACGGATTTTTTCAAATATCAATTCATTAATTGAATTTAATTCATTAATTTAAGTTTTTTTTTTAGATTTTAGTTGTATGTATCTAATAATAGATGGCGCGAGATGTAAGAGGAATTGAAGTAGGAATTGACTTTAAAAAAAAAAAATTTATATTACTTGTTTAATTTCTTGGTTTTTTTTATAAAATCGTCAGAATGCTGTAGTTTATTTATTTATGTTTTTTTTTTTTTAAATTTCTTTCAAGTGTGTGTTTTTTTTTTTTTTTTTTTTGTATAAAATCGTTTGAAATTCTGTAGTTTATTTTTTAAATTTCTTTCAAGTGTTTTTTCGGATAAAATCGTTTGGAATTCTGTAGTTTATTTATTTATTTCAAGTGTTTTTTCCGGATAAAAACGTTTGGAAATCTGTAGTTTATTTATTTGTTTATTTTTTAATTTCCTTCAACTGTTTTTTTTTTTTTGTAAAATCGTTTGGAAATTCATAATTTATTTTATTTTGTTTCTTTTTATATTACTTGATTTATAACAATATTTACTTCTAATACCATAAAAGAAATTTGATTCAGTCTAGGTTGTTTGGAAAACGTCTTTTAAATGTAGTGTGCCAATGTTCAGAGTTAATTATGATAATGGAAATAAAGTTCATGTATTTGCATTTCCACGAACTGAAACTGAATGGCAGAAATGGATTCAAGCCACCCCACAGAAAGACTTGGCGAAATCGGAAACCTAAAGTGCGGAATCCCAAGAAATTTAAAGTATAATTAATAAAAATTAATAAAAAATGCACAGTTAAGGATTCATCTCTCAATGTCTGAAAAGAACAAGAAAAAGCCCCCATGGAATTCAATGCGGTAAAATATAGAAATTTCCCTGGAAACCACTAAATGGCGTCCCTTCCAGTCTTGTGTTATTAAATTAAACAATTCAAAGCAGAAAAATGAAAATTATTGATCAAAATTTGGCAAAATCGCAGAATAAAGGCAGTCGGGATTTGGCGTCAAAAATTGTTATCACCAAAGTGCGCCAAGAAAGTGTTGCAATTGCAAACGAAGTGAATTGCAAACAGTACAAGAAATACGGATTGCTACATTTGGCTACTTATCACTTAGTTAGCTCCACAATCGCGCCACAAGTCACTAAATCCATCTATTTTGCGATATTGACCAAATTTTAAGTGCACTAAAGTTATTGTATTAGTACGGCGAAATCGAAATGCGGCAAAATCGCAGAATAGGGGCTGCTGAGATTTGGCGTCAAAAATTGTTTTCGCCAAAGTGCGCCAAGAAGAGGGTTGCGATTGAAGTGAATTGCAAACAGTACAATAAATATGATTGCGATATTTGGCCAAATCCAAACAACCCCTATTTTGCGATTTGGCTGGAAATGCTTTTAAATTTTAATCTCAAAGTTGTGTTCTTACCTTATTGACCATTCCACTAAATCAGGCGGATCTGTTTTGATTGCTGCCTTTGCATAGTCCTTTAAAATAAAAGGAAAATCTTCTGGTATAGTTATTTGGTCATCTAAAAATATATGCTCCATTGCTATTAGTTAGAAAGCAATAAAAATTGAAATACTGTCGGTTTTTATAAATAACTATTTACAAGACTATTTTTGCGAAGCATTAAAAATTTAATGCATGCTCCAGTAAATAAAAGATTAATCAGACATTTACTTTTTTTTGTTTCAAATACAGTTATTGTTACAGTGAATATTAAGCATTTTATTTTTTAACACTTTAAAAAACTTTTATCTTTTGATAGCATTATTTTTATTTTTCGTATAAATATTTAGTGATTGGCAAAATAATAATAACAATTAGTAGAATAATAATAATGATAAAATTAACTTATATGTGATGTGATCTAGTTATCTTTAAATTAAGAGAAAATTTTCTTTTTTATTTATCTAATAAATTCACGAGGATTTTATTTGAAATCAAATCTAATGAGAAATTTGCAATAAACAAAAAACTTTTTTGCGCCAGAAATATAAATGCAAATTTTCTTTATTGCTATCTTATTGATAAAATCGCAGAACATGTGCCTTTAGGATTTGGCGTCAAAAAAACATTTTTGCCAAATTGCGCCAAATGAAGGGTTGCAATTATAAGTGAAGAGAATTGCAAACAATACAAGAAGGTTGAGTGGCACATTTGGCGACTTATCACCCGATTGGCGCCACAAAAAAGTTGGCAGATCCCTTCGGTTCCTATTTTGCGATTTGGCCAACAAATTTATATGTCTTTCAAATTTGTAATTATTTTAAAGCTTTTTATTTAATTTAATGTCTCAAAAATATCTTTATGAATAGCGTACATCTTACTGGGTACATCACACATTTTATGTCACATTCAGATTTTTAAAATATATAAATTTGCATATTTTAATTCTGAAAGAATTAATGAAAACTTCACTTTCATATATTAGGTAAAAAATGTCTTATGATTTTAAATGCAACGGAAAGTGTACAGTTTTTTCATGTAATTATAGAGTACTTGAATAGCAATTTAAATTTTAGGCAATATTATTAAAATATCGTAATTTTTACATCATTTTTATAAACCAATCTATATTAATGGATAAAAATAATTAAAAAAAAGCCTTGGTATAAAGTCAGAGCAGAATTAAAAACGCATTCTGAGCAGATAACTTACTTTAGTAACATACTTACTTTTTTTTTAAACTTTAATTCATATTAACTGTGATAGTAATCAATATCCTCATGTCTCTATCGAATATGAAGGTAACAAATTATGTATAAGATAACAAATATTATAATTTTTTTTGAAATTTCTCCCATTCTAAATAGGATAGTTTATACTCATGGCAACTTCCTCAGTTCACATACGAGAGGGTTCAGATTTGAAACCACTAACCCCACCAGAAAATCCTGGATCTTTTTCTAAAAATTTGGATCTTTTTTTTTTTTTAATCTTTATTTTTTATTGGCAAAAAAACTCTGAAAAGGTTGGTTTGTCACTCTACGGTAATTTTTTGCACATTTTGAGTTAATTAGACCGGGACCTACAGTTTAACAGTCGATGCCATACCATTAACAAACATCCATGCCACCGTCAGTATTCCTTATGAAACCTGTTTTACCAAAGGTACAGCGCTAGTCAGTTGGCCAGCAGGTCAAACAGAAATGTTACGACAACAAATTATAGGTCGTAGCTGGTTTTAGTTAGGAAATTGTAAGTAAATAAAAAAATTCAGTCATCTTCATTTCATTCAAAATTATAATGAATCAAATGTAAAGAACAAAAAGTTTCCTGAAAGGTTATGATGCTGCCATAAACATTAACACTTGAAAATTATTTTATAAAATATAATATTCTGTTGAGTCATCTTTTCTTTCAACAGCAGTCTAACATACTGATACTTATTACTTTACAAATATTCTACAAAAAAAAAAAAAAAAAAAAAAAATCTGATTTTTTTTTTTTTCGTATCACTTTATTTCTATGACATGTAGGGTGTCTCAAAATTTAGGCAAGAAGTGTTGTTGCTTCTTATCCCACTTGGTACACAGCAACATCTAGACCACGTCCAAGAACCTGTGTTTTCTTATAGAAGGAGGGAAAGGGGGAGCAGCTTCCGTCGTGATGGAGAACCCGTACATAGAAGTCTGACTTGGCTCCGTGATGATTTTTTTTTTACGGGGTAGGATTGGCAGTCCTACACCCAACAGTCATATGAGACAGGGGACTTACCGTTTAAAGCGAATTCCGAACTACTACAAATATCCACGCCACCACCGGGATTCGAACCAGAACCCTGTACACAAGAAGTAATGCTTTTAATAAAAGGCGCAATAGGATTTGTTTTAGAAAACAATCTGATATACTCACGTCCCCCCCATCCCCGAACACCAGGCCTAAAGGTGCATTTTGAAGGAAATCGGCTCTTTCATTGCCACACATTCCAGACCATTTAGGATGTTCAGGAATTCAATCTTAAGTAAATTAAGGACTATATTCCTTCTTTTAGAAAGATGATTTAACAAAACATTATGTAAAACATAATGTAGTTATATAGCAATTAATAGCAATAACTGTATGGAAACTTTATTATGACGATCCAAGTCTTTTAAGATAGTTATTATAATAACAGTTATTCCTAGACATTTTATCAATGTTTAACGAACGTTAAGAATTTCTATTTTAAAAGAATACCATAAATTTATCCTCATGGCAACCATGTTTAACAAATTTTGTACATCTGTAAATGCGGTTATCCCAGAAACGAAGAGTTCACAATGGCCATTATAACAATGAGTATAAATACAATAAACCCCTACAGTGCACAAGTACGCACATAAATTTGCCTTTTTGCAATTTAATTTAAAATTGCACTTACCAGTTACAGAATACTTATAGAGTATTATATACCTTGAAAACCACCATATATTCTTTAATAAAATTGTAAATAATCCCAAATATCAAATCAAATTAATATTGCATCAAATTATAAAAGATAAAAAAAAAAAGCATAAAAAATTAGAAATAGATCTTTTAAAACCAGAAAAAAAAAATGTTAAAAAAAAAAATGTTAAAAAAAAATTATTAATCTATAAATAAAAAGTAAAAGGCTGGTATAATTAGGTTGTACTCCACGATTCCTAGTGACGATTCAAAGTGAGAAAGATTAGTAAACTGATATGAGCAACTCGAAATTCATTTAAATATGGATGAACCACTAGATGGCGCCACAAGTCTATCTGAAATTAGATGAACCATTTAAAAATTAGAAGATGGATAAGATTTTTTGAAATCAAACCCTTAACCTCGCATCTGGAAGTTCTACTTCCTATAGTTTCATAGAACAAAAAAATGATATTAAAGAAAAAAAAAAAAAAAAAAAAAAAAAATGTAATTAAAAAATTTTAATTTTTAAATTTGCCAAAAAAAAAAAAAAAAAAAAAAAAAAAAAAAAAAAAAACCCACGATTTTGTTGGAAGTTTAAAAGATGAAAAAAAAAAAATAATAATAATAAATAAAATAAAACAAAATAAAGGAAACGAATTTGAAATTAATGAGAAAGAAATTTGAAAATAAATAAACTATTATTACTATTAATCCTTGCATTTTAAATTAGTAAGGTGTTTATCGTAGCAGAAAGAATTTAGAAAATTAAGAGCCAGAGGATAATTCTGCAGATTTTGCAGTTATAACTATTCGTTTGCAAATACATTCCACTGGCTCTTAAGAACTGGGAAGGACTCGTTAGCTGTCTCTGATATCACACGATATCTAAAGCTAGCAATATAGATATCTAAAGCTAGAAAACCCCCGAGAGTTCTTTGAAAATACTTAGAAAGTCTCAATGCACCATAAATTAGTTCGTTTCAAGCAATTTTCAGGGAGTCCACTTTTGTGAAGATCTAATGATAATTAAATAAGTTAATAAGACTATTCCATGTTTTTTTGGTAATTGTACAACTGTCCGGAATAAGTTAATTTGTTACTAACTTCAGTTAATTTGATCTAACTAATTTTTCACTTCAGAATCTGGTATTAACTCAATCATTTTATCGTGTTAAAATAAGCATACTAGTATACCAGTAAGATAAAATAGGTATACTAGTAGGATAATTTTTATAGAAATATGATTAAAAAAATTTTTGATGGGGGTAAGAATGTTCCAAAACATACTTTCCTATTGTTAAATGAAAATTGCACATAATTAACAAAAGTTTGCATTATAATTAATATTTATCAGAAATTTTTCACCAATTGAAGCAATATTTTTATCTCAATATAAAAAAAAAATGTAATTTTAATAAAAATTTTGTGAATACTTTTACAAATATTCAATATTCAGCACTGTATTGAAAATATAAATAAATAAAAACACATGAAATTACAGCATACTTTGACAATTGATTTCATAACGTCGTCTTAAACCATTACATAATAAAAAGTTTTGTGAAATTATTATGAAAAGTTTATATGCATTGATGAAAACGTATTTTTGGGGGTAGTTTACAAATTTAAAAAAAAAATTTATAGATCTGTTTTTGAGCAAATGAGATTATGACGTAATCTCATTACATTGACGTAATCTGACTACTTTTTAAAGAAATAATTAAAATTAACATGGAAAGTTATCATCAAAATAATTAAATTTGTAAAATTATTTTTATTAAAATTATTTTGTGAAATTATTATGGAAAGTTTATATGCATTCAAGAAAACACATTTTGGAGACTAGTTTACAAAATAAAAATTTTCTTTATAGATCTGTTTTTGAGCAAATGAGATTATGTCAATGACTGTTTTTTAAGGAAACAATTAAAATTAACGAGGAAAGTTATCATCAAATAATTAAATTTTAGAAATTATTTTTATTGAAATTATTTTTTTGTGAAATTATTACGAAAAGTTTATATGCATTCAAGTAAACACATTTTGGGAACAGTTTACAAATTATTATTATTATTATTTTTTTTTTATTTTTTTTTTTTTTTTTTGTAGATTTGTTTTGGAGCAATGAGATTACATCAATGACTGTTTTTTAAGGACATAATTAAAATTAACAAGGAAAATTGTCATCGAAATTATTAAATTTGTGAAATTATTTTTGTGACATTGTTATGAAAAGTTTATATGCTTTCAAGAAAACTCATTTTGGGGGTAGTTTATGAATTAAAAAAAAAATTCTATAGAACTGTTTTTGAGTAAATAAGATTAAGTCGATCATATTTTTTTTAAGGAAATAATTAAAATTAACGAAGAAAGTTAACATGGAAATACGAGTAACTAAATCTGTTTGCTTTACATTTTTCATTTATTTATACATTTAATTAGATTTTTTTATTTAAATTTTTATAATTATAATTATTGAAAAATAATTTATAACGATCAATGTATATATAATGAACAATTATGGATAAATGTATAAATATAAAAAATTTCTGATTCGAAAAATTATAACAATTTGACTTAATAAAATATTAATAAATAAAATTTTTAAAAAATAATAATTTTTAGTATGCTTAGTCAGATTATCTATTTTAAATATATTTCTAAGAGGAAATTTAATTAATCACATTTTTTATTAAAGTTTAGGGAAGTTGTGTTTTTTATAGTCGTTGTTGATTTTTAAAATAGAAATAATAAAAATAATATAAAATTGGTTTGTATTATAAAATAATAATAAATTTTAATATTGTATTTAAATTATTATGAAAAGTCAGTGTTATACTTTTAATATTGTATTTAAATTTTAACAAAACAAAGAAAAATAATCTTCAAAACTGTTCAGCCATTATTATTGATATTTTATAAATAATACGTTTTAAATTTTTCATTAAATTTGCATATTTATTTTAGCTTTTTCAAATATGATATAGTTAATATGATGATTTGGTCTGGCCTACATTAAACATCACAACGCATTTTATTTGTTAAGTTGTGTTGAAAAGAGATACAAAGGGTTGTTTCAAGAATATAAAAAAATATTCTATAAAAATATATTTACATTACGAAAGTTTTAAAAGATTAAAATTTTATATATAATTTTGACACAAACACTCATACTTACATATTTTTCATTACTATATATCACCTAGAAGTTAATCCTATTTATGCATTCCACCGCAGATGATGAAAAGAAAATATTGCTTCCGGGAGCACTTTTAGAGAAAATTTATCCCCATTTGCATTTCTTATGAAAGAAAATTTACAGAACTAATAAATATGGCTAACTCTCGATGCAAGATGTGTATACACGTTATTATATTTGCAGTCGTGGGGTTTCCTCCCATACGATACGCAAATGCTGTGCAGTTCCCCTAAAGATCCTCCCGGAAGGACCTCCCTCCTTCTTGAGCGACATGAAGAACGACTTACTGGTGCCCCATCACAACAGAAGCTTCCCTCTTTCCCTTCATTTATGGATAGACTACTCATGGGGTGTCCGCATTGCGCTGCCGGACACTGAGGATTAATCACAATAACAACATGGTTACAATGGCCTCCTCCAGCGGATTCTAACTCGAGTCCAGTAAGTAGCTGCACACATTTCCATTGGGCCACGAATTTCGTTCAGAGAAACAAAAGAAAGAAAAAAAATTAGTGCAAATAATCTATACAATGTAAATTTTTTTACAAGTTGCATTCTTTTTCAATTCCTTCTATTAGCTCACACTCTCCCTATATATATCTTGTTCAAATATTCAATCGTTCATAAAATTTTTTTATTCATCCAATCAAATTCAAATACATTTTTTTTTTTTGAACTTGCAGTGGATGACATTTGATGTTAATACAGTTTTTTAAATATTTAATTCATTCATTAAATTTAATTAATTAATTTTAGTTTTTTTTTAGATTTAAGTTGCATATATGTACCAATAGATGGCGCCAGATAAACTTGAAAAAAAAAATGAATGAAAATTATTTATAAAGGACTTTCTGCAATATTGTGAAAAAAAAGTAGGAATTGATTTAATTTTTTTTTTTTTTTTTTTTATATATTGCTTGTTTTGTATATATACACATTCCACTCTTTATTTAAAAACATCGATATTCCTCACTATTGAATTCTATAAGTATTTAATTAAATATGATTTATGCCGATAACTGCATGCAGTTAAATAAAATATCTAAACAGAATGTTATCGATTTCATTTAAAATAAATGAATGCATTTTCATAAAATGCCAAATAAAATTATTCTATTTTTCCACAAAATATTTAGTTATTAAAAAAAAAATTTTATACTTTCATATTTAATTATTATTCATACATTCAAAATATCGTCTCCGACTCGATGAAAAATTCGAAAAATAATATAAATATTTTTACCTCATTGCATTCTTTACACACATACATATATATAAGTTTTACTATATTATCTTCACTATTGAATTTTATAAGTATTTAATTTTATATGTTTTATGCCGTTTATTGCATGCAGTTAAATAAAATATCTAAACAGAATGCCATCAATTCCATTTTAAATAAATGAATGCATTTTGATAAAATGTCAAAATAAAATGATTCTATTTTTCAAAAAATATTTGGTTGTTAAAAACGATTATAAACTTTTATATTTAATTTTTATTCATACATTCAAAATATCGTCTGCGATTAGATGAAAAAATTCGAAAAATTATATAAATTTTTTTAAATGTTGCATTCTTGATATATATATATATATATTATAAAACATCGATATTATATATAATATTTAAAAAAATTCCCTACTATTAAACAAGTATTTTATTAAATGCGCTTTATGTCGTTTACTGCATACAGTTAAATAAAATATCTAAACAGAATGTCATCGATTTCGTTTAAAATAAATGAATGCACTTTGATAAAATGCAAAATAAAATGCTTCCATTTTTACCAAAATATTTAGTTATTAAAAAAACGATTTTATACTTTCATTTTTAATTATTATTCGTGCGTTGAAAATATCATCTGCGATTCGATTGAAAAAAATAAATTGAAATTATTATGATACTAGAAAAAAAAATCCCTTTAATGAATTCAATTTGTAAAAAACTGAATATCGTTAGAAAAAAAAAAATTATTTTCTTAGAAAATATAAAACATTTTTTTTTTTGTAATGGCAACAGATAAAAATATGCTTTATTAATTCAATTTGTTTAACAGCTGAATATCGTTAGCAGCAAAAATAAATTGTTTCAGAGAAAATAAAATATTTTTCTATAATGGAAACCTAAAATATGTTAGATTACTTCGATTTTTTTGGTAAGTGTTCCAACAAATATCTATTTGGAATATTCTTCAGGACTTTTAATGTTTCATATCGTCTGCGATTTGATGAAAAAAATTGATGTTATGTTATTATGAATTCGTTAGCAAGAAATTTGAATGATTTCAATTATTTGATTCGATGAAAAAAATTGATGTTATTATGATTCGTTGAATGAAGAATGAAAATAATTGAACATCGTTAGCAAGAAAAATTTTTTTTTTAGCAATTGTAAAACATTTCTTTTCTATAATGATAAAATATGCAGATAAATATACTTTGTTAATTCAATTTGTTTGATAGCTGAATATCGTTAGCAAGAAAAATAAATTGTTTCAGAGGAAAAAAAAAAACATTTTTTTCTATATAATGGAAACATAAAATATTTTTGATTGCTTCAATTTTCTTGGAAAGCTCTCAAATAAACATCTATGTGGAATATTTTTCAGAACTTTTTGGTTTTGAATCATTAACTATTGATCAATTTACAATTAAAGTACCAGTTTGTTTGATTAATTTTGACTTCTAGTGAAACCTTAATTTAAAACAAATACTCCTGAACTCTAGTATTTCTCTCTTTAAATCTACGAATTTTTAGTGTTTATTCCCTACGTAAACACAGGATTATTGGAATGTTTTGATTTGTCTGGCGTTGAAAAGACTTTTCCTTCATCAGAGCTAACATCGTTAAACTGTCAAGTCTCTTTCCATTGATGGCATTTTAGGTTAATATTCGTCTGTTTAAAAACAAAATAAAATTTTACTTTTACAATAATAAAAATAAAAATAATTATTTTAATCATTTTAAATCATAATTATTATTTTAATCATTTTTTAAATCATAATTATTATATTAATCATTTTTTAAATCATAATTATTATTTTAAATGTATTATATATATGTATATAGATATATAGATATCTGCATTAAAAATTTGCGCTTTGTATAATTAAAATTTATTATTTCATATTAATGTATTTATTATATATTTATTTATATCAACTAATTTAACTTATTTAACTACATTAATATTAAGTTAATTATTTTTAATTTTATTAATCACATATTTATTTACATTTACTATTAATCATCAAATTATTTTGCAGATCAAGTTAAAATAATAATAATTGTTATCTTTTTAGGCTTTTATGGTAGAACATATTACAAGAAAAATTTGACCAGAATGGGTTATCTCATATTTCCATGCACCTAAAAATTTGAATTAAAAAATATATAAAGCTTTATTGATCTTCTTAAATGTTATCACACCAAAATAAAATAAAACAAATAAAATTATATCATACATTCGATAGATAATTAGATTATCAAACATTAAATAAATAAATACCTGCATTGAAACTTCAATAAACATTATATAAACAAATAAAAATAAATAAATTTATTAAAATATTAAATGAAAATTATGCTATAAAAATAAACCGGGAAAGTTAATAAGAAATTTTTAAACTAATAAACTAAACAACTTTGTTATTAAAAAGGAGAATCTATTTATAAAAATTATATCACAAAAAGTGTTTTTTTTTTTTTAATAATTTTCTGTAAAAATAATTACAAATATTGTTATTTATTAAAATAATGAGGTAATAAAAGTGACATATTTATTAATTAATTTCAAATCATAGAGTTTTAAAATTCCTGACAGTTAATGATTATTTAATAATTTGAAATATTATTTCGTAATCATCAATTTCTTACATTTTAATTTGTGTTAATTATTTTTTAAAAATTCCAATTAACCAATATTTTTTATTTAAATTATTTTCAATTGAACTTTATAATTATCTTCTTAAAATAACAAAAATACTAATAATTAATCTTTATTATAAAAAGAAGAAGTTTTAAACAATTCCCCCGAATTTAAACGTAACATCATCATCATCATCATCAACAATGGCACAACAGACCTATGGTGGGCCAAGGCCGTCTGCCTACTGGCAAATTTCGAGACAGGAGATGGTTTATTTTTATACAATAGGGTTGTCAGCTGTGCGCCCAACGAACTGCAGTCATATTAGAATGTGATCTACGATTTAAATTGAATTTCGAATCTTTACATCCATCACACAGCCGGGACTCGAACCCGAAGCCTGTGGAACGTAGCGCTAGTCAATCGATCTTAAATTTAACTCCATATTACATTGGGTTGACTGAGATAATTTACTAAATTCAAAAGGATATAAATGTCCAAATTCGAATTTGATAACGTTGTTTTAAATTCATTTTCAACTTAATATAATGGCCTTTATTCTGATTACATTTATATCTTATATTTTAATTTTTATTTTCCAGAGTAGGGATGGAATGTGATAAGTTGCATATTTGCAATATCATGCTTTTTGAGTAATGGCTCCAGTACTGCAGATAAAAACTGCGCAGAATCAACTTGAAAACCTTTCTTCCGTCAGTGTGATAATTAAGGTTTGCAGCAGACCGGTACATTAGTATCGTCGTCGTAGGCTCGGAGAACTCTGAAGCTCTCCGAACTTGAGTGAACTTCAATTGCAAATAAAATTTAAAACTTTAATTTTATTTAATTTTTTTGTAGGTAATAAATTGTATTTACCCAGAGTTCTGTGTATATATACAATGCTTGTATATAAAAACTTAAGTGTCCCCGTGAATCTGAAAGTGGCCCTCTTCTTGAAGTCGTTATAGGTCTAGCATAGGCCGAGACGTTAGAGGATTAAGAGTTGTCAAAGGAAAAAAACAGAACAAGTGTGTTGAGCAGAGCTGCTGGTTGGAGCTCCGTGGAGAACGGAAAGATGCTCACCCCCAATAATATATAATGTAATATGTAATGTAATATTTTAAGTCATTACAATAAATGATGCTGTTGAATTGTTCAAGTTGTGTTCTATAGAGAAGTTTCCTTATTGCATTTCTTAGTAATTTGTTTCACTCAAAGCTGTATACGGGGCTTTATTACTGAAATATTATCTACTAAAATCTCACGTCGTAGATCGAGATCGCCAGCCTTTTGGAAGCCTAATCTTATACCTATTCTGACTTCCAATTGGCTGCCATTCTTAATCGTGAAATTTTTAGTATCAAGGGGAAAAACAGAGAAATCAGCTGAAATGCCGAAACTAAAATAATCAAGTTTCGGCATTTCAGCTGATTTTCTGTTTTCCCCTTACACTAAAATTTCACGATTAGAATGCCAGCTAATTGGAAGTCAGAATAGGTATAAGATTAGGTGAGTAATCTTGAAAAGGTGAAAATTTTTCGCTTTATTCTCAGTTTGTGAGCATAAAAATAAATTTGGCTGAATAAATGAGGAGATATTTTCAAAATTGATTATTTTTTTTTGTGTGTGATGATGAACGAAGTGGTATATGGGGATGTGAAGTAACAAGGACTATATTCCCCTAATCAGTATATATATGAACAGTTAGTTTTTCCTTATTTTTGTAATATGTCACTCTCCGCAACGCTCTACGATCGTGTGAGACCGAGACCTACGGTTTAAAGTGGATTCCGAACCACTACAAGCATCCATGGCACCGCCGGGACTCGAACCCGAAACCTGTAGTACCGAGCGCCAGAGAGCTAGCCACTTGGCCACTCAGGCCCTTCGTGTGTGTGTGTGTGTGTGTGTGTGTGTGAGTGTGTCATTCCTTATGATGATCGCCTCAATCCTGACCGAATAGTATAATAGGAAAACAATGAAATAATATTAATAAAAATAATACTAGAAATATAGGGCCTGATGGCCGAGTGGCTAGCGGTCTGGCGCTCGGTAACGCGAATTTTTCGGGTTCGAGTCCCGGCGGTACTATGGAGGTTTGTAATCCACCTTAAGCCGTAGGTTCCGGTCTAATATTAACGTAAAGCGTGTCGGGAATAGTGTTACTCGCGTCCGTAGCATATCTTTAGGCTACATGTGCCCCCTGGGTAGTGCTAAGTGAGTAACATCGATGCAACCCTTGGTTACGGCATAAAGATAGCTGTCTAAGTATTTCCCAGCTGCATTAGGAAAAAATAATAGGAATAATGATCAAAGTTTCATAATCAGGGTGTCTGATTTAAAACTGCTGGATCGATTAATATCAAATTAGATGGTTCTCGTTTTCAAATGCAAGACGCTATGGATCATTTACCACTGGATCATTAAATATGTAGCATTACCTAAAGTTAACTATATGATTTTAGGATATTAAACATTCAATTACTCACCATATTGCATTAATATAATTAATACAATTTTTTAGACAAATTGAAATTCATTATGATCGCTAGGTCTTTCACACAAATTTAACTGAAATGAAAACAAGATGTGGACTGCACAAATTTCGAGACAGGAGATGTTTCTTTTTTTTTTTTAAGAGGTAGGGTTGTCATCTTTACTGTCAACAATCAGACCTTGTAGTAACTTTGTAGAACAAGTAGACCTTGAACTACGGTTTAAAATGGATTCGAACAGCTACAAACGGATTAGAACTAAAGTCCTCCCCTCGGTAGCTGTGCAAATTACCACTAGGCTGATATTTAAGCAAAATTTTATTTTTCATTATTAAAGAACCCATTAGTATATGTATAACACATTTAAAAAAGTTCATATATATTGCATATTCATTCATTCGTCACAACATCCCCATGATGGGCCAAGGCTTATTGGTAGATTTCGAGACAGGAGATGTTTTTTTTTTTTTTTTTACGGGGTAGTGTGTTGACAGCCCTAATATGCAGGCCACCGCATATACAGTCATATTAACGCTCTACAGTCAGGACCATGGCACCGCCGGGATTCGAACCCGAAACCTGTGGTACCGAGCACCAGAGGGCTGTAACCACTCGGCCATCAAGCCCCTGACTGGTACTCAAACCCGAAACCTGTGGCACCAAGCGTTAGTCACTCGGCCATCAGGCCATAATGCATTCATTACACGTTAAATTTGTATCCAAATATATATTATTTGGTTAAACTTCCTTATTGAAATGTTTTTAGTTTTTCAACTGTCTAAATATTTTTTGTCTATGTTTCATAGAATCCAACAGCTGAGGTTTTCGTATTCTTTGTTAAACAACTGCAGCTACTTTCTTTCAATTTTGAATGAGCTTGCAGACTTCTGATCGACTTACAAATGTGCGAGATGCATTGCATATCTACATGATGTCATCGCTGCGCATGCCCACATGTCGTCATTGCAGTGCTATTAAGCGTTATCGTTGAATTTATTTATTTATTTCTATTTTTAGCGCCTTAAAAAAACTCTTATTGTGAGTTGATCTTCTAAAAAAGGGACATTTTGACATATTGTTATATTTCGGTATTTCAGATCATTTTCTTTACATAAAAACGAGACAGATTGTCCCATTAGTCAGGATTGGTGAAGAATTCTAAGGTCTATAAATATACACCTTCTTTGAAATACACAATGTTCATGTTTATAATTATTAAAATGCTAATAAAAAGATCTCAACTAATATTCTATATTTGTCCTAATCCAATTTAATATCAATAAATACTTTCTTTGAACTATACAGTTTTCATGTTCTTAATTATTAAAATACCAATAAAAAGATCTCATCTAACATTGTATACCTGTCCAAAATCCAATTTAATATCTATTTCCTTTTTTTTTTTTGAACTGTACAATGTTCATGTTCATAATTATTAAAATACCTATAAAAGGCTCGCTACTGATATCGTGTATCGTATCTATGAATACACACCTTCTTTGAACTATACAATGTTCATATTCATAATTATTAAAATACCAATAAAAGATCGCAATTAATGGTTGTATACTTGTCCTAAATCCAATTTAATATAAATATTTCAAAAACTGTGCCAAATGAATTAATATAAATTGTTTCTAATAGTTTATACTATAATTACTATGTAATATCTCAAAGAAACATAAAGTAATTTTAGAGTATAAGTATACTATAATAATTTTAATAAATTAGTAAAAATTATAAATTTCTATAAAATTAATATGGTCAAATAATTTTTCATTAATTCTTCCTCTCTTTAATTAACATAATTCTTCTTACCTTTATCTGCTCAATTTAATAAATCTCATATGACTTTCTAATGAAATTCTCTTTAAAAAAACATTTTCCTTAAAAAGGTTTTATTAAAGAGAATTTTTTTAATAAAAGAAAATAAAAATTGTAACCGTGCTTCCTCTTACACACCGACAAGAGCGTCCCCTGTGGCGTTCAGGAGAAATGGTCAGTAGGTCTCGAGACTCTCATCAGAGGGAAATTATTACACAATCTGCGCTCCTGCTGAGAAACGTTTAGTTAGTAATCTCATCCCGAGAAGGAATATATTTAACGCAATCCTGAGTATAAGTTGGCCTACAGGCTCTCACGCAGAGAGGAGTATATTTCGCGAATCCCGCGCATATCTGAGTATCGGGTTTTCCTAGAAGCGGAATCCTTCCCCGAATCTATAATTATATGTTTTTAAATGTGTTACATATTGTACGTTTTGTAATTGTAGGTGTGTGGTGTTTGTGCGTGTGTAAATAAAGCTGTGAGTTCTCCAACTGTGCATCAAATATCTCAAACCAACCACATCCAGTTAAAATCTGGTTTGCACAACTTGCACACTACAAAATCAAATTAAAACTAAAATAATTAAATAAATTTAATATTTGTTTTATTGGAAACCATAAGTTTAGTTTTTCTTTCATATTTGAAAAGTCTATATTTCTTTGAAAAATTTTATACATAAATAAAATTTTGTCATATATGTTGAAAGAACAGAAAGAAAGAAAAACTGAATATTTAAAATAATTAAACAATCCAAAATAAAAAATAATTCAATATTATTTATTTTTTCAATTCGTTCTATTAGCTCACACTCTCCCTATATATTTCTTGTTCAAATTTTCAATCGTTCATAAAATACTTTTTATTCATCCACTCAAGTTCAAATACATTTTTTTTTTTGAACTTGTAATAGATAACATTTGATGTTAATACAGTTTTTTTAAATATTAATTCATTCATTAAATTTAATTACTTCATTTTAGTTTTTTTAGATTTAAGTTGCATATATCAACCAATAGATGGTGCCAGATACACTTAAAAAAAAAATGAATGAAAATTATTTATAAAGGACTTTCAGCAATAAAAGTGAAAAAAAAGGAGGAATTGACTTTAATTTTTTTTTTTTTTTTTTATATTACTTGTTTCTACTTCAAAAACATAATAAATATTATTCCAAAAAAAAATTTTTTAACCGATGAATTTGATTTATTTTTTATATACTTCGTAAAGCTATAATTCTGTAAAAAAAATCAATTAATTAAGTCTTTGAAGGAAATTGATGAAATTATTAAAAATATTTTGCAACAATTAATAAAATTCTTTAACCCATAAAAAAATTATCTTAATCTTTCTCAATTTGCTTCGAAAGTATTAATTAATAAAAATTATATCTTTGCAATTTTTAAATAAATTAATAAGATTAAAAATTACATAACTTAAAGCGATTTGAGCAAAAAAGTCCAGACTTAATAGCAGAAAAGCAGATAACACGTATCTTGAAAAACCATCCCAATTTCGAAACTACCGCTGCAGCTGTTTACATGAATCCGTTGCTAGGATTAGTCTATCTTTCTGCTAAGGGGTGTCCGTTGCAGTGGGATGGGCTTGATGTTACGCTATTTCAACGCTTGTGTGTCTCGTCAGGGCCTCTTTTTTCGATTTCACGCTAGAGACCGGTGGTGTTTTGTGCAAGCTTCGTTTGATACTGAATCAAATAAACCAAAAACTATGACTTCTAATAAAGTAATGAATTTTGCCCCTGGACCGGCTAAAGTACCAGAAGAAGTGAGTGCAATTTACATTTTTTTTTTTATTTCACTGTAATTAGTAGTAGCTTTGAATGAATTGAATTCCTTAATTTTTTTTTAATAGCATCCTGTTTTTGTGACAACCAGGAAGAAATAATTTATCGTTAATTATAAATGTTATAATTAAAGCTAGTTGCAATTTTGCTTACATTTATCATTGCAATTGCAAACTGATATTTATTTTTATTAATAGAAATTGGTATTTATTATATCATCCATAATTTGATTAAATCGACGGATTTGTAATTGGTTAATTATAAATGATTAAATATTATAGTAAAGAAATAGTATTTTGAATCTTTAATTTTTTTATTTTGTTTGTATTTGATTTGATGTGTATTTAACAATGAAAGCATCATTTATAAAATATAAGCTATAATATATTGAATTTTGATATATATATTTTTAAATGATAATGGGAAGATAAATTAACATTTTTATATTAATCAATATAAAAAAAGACATTTTTCAGATTTAATAATAATAATTTATTGCATAGTTTATTATTATTGTACTTTTTTTTTTTTTTTTTTCATTTTGAATTGGTATTTTTATTTGTATTCATGAATGCTCCTATTATTTATCTTATATATCACATTATAAAATAAAATGTATTTGGAAAGTAGGCATAAATTTTTTAAATAATATTAAATATAAATGGTAATTTAAAATATAACTAATAATTAATAGGAATTGTATTGTAAAAATTATTCTGTTAAAAAATTATTATAAAATATTTCTTTATACAATTAATGATTCAAAAATAAATAAATGAAATAGTTTCTAACTCATATAATTAAGTATTTGTTGAGAGATTTAATAGTAAATTTTGTTCTTATAGGTAATTCAACAAGCTTACAATGAATTTCTAAATTACAATAACACTGGACTAAGTGTTTGTGGTAAGCATTTTTAATCATTAAACATTTAAATAATTTAATATTTGACATTTTTATAGTTAATTTGATTTGATTAGTAACTTTGAGATTTATGCACACATATGCAAATTTTTATAATAATATTAATAAAATTTAAATATAAATAATCATTATTTTTTTAAATATTGAAATATATACATGTTTATTTTTTAAAAATAATTTAAGAAGGGCATTTCTACAACGACAGTATAAAATGTAAAATTATTTTAGTATATTTTTATTTATGAAAACTTTTGGATTTCTTGTATTTATTATTGAAGTAAAAGACTAGATTTAATAATCTCAGCATATGGTAATTTAACTTAAAAGTTAACCATCATCCAAACTTATTATTAATTATCATGATTGTAATTAATTTTTATTCTCTTAAATTTTAAAAATATTAATTATTTTTTATGGTGATAAAGGTATAGAAAATGTTTAATATGAATTTAATAATCCCAAACATGACATCTAACTTGTAAGTTTTAGCTTCTTCTATGAGCTATTTTATCAGTATATCATTGATGTAAGTATATGTTAACAGATAATGGATATAAAGGATGAATTTTCCATTCTATAATATATTGACTAATAAATTCATTTTAATATATTTACATTTTTGGATTCTGTTGTGTCTATTTCAAAATAATAAATTATTTTATATTAAGTGGGCATGAATAATAAGAATTAGATCATAAATGCATAAAAGAACATAATCAGTTTCAGAAATAATGTAGTAACATAAAATTCAAATTAATTACGAGAAAATTCTTTTATAAAATATGCAATTTGCTTATTATTTATTATGTTTTTAAAAGTATAAAGAATTTTTGATTATTTACATAACAAAAGCAATGAAAAAAATTTTGATACTATTTAAAGGAAACTACTGCATTAAATTATTTATTGATTCTGTCTTAAAACATTTTCTTGCTTTTGCTTAAAACATTTTATTGCTATTTTCAGTGAAAAATAATTGTATTTATATTTTTATTATTGTTTTAATGTATTTTAAATGCTTTTGGATATTAATTTCAATTTAATTTTCTGATAAACATATTTTTGTTTAACTTTAATTAATTTTGTAAAAATTATGTGTTCAATAACATTTTTTTACAGCAAAAATATAGTGCATTTAATAAACAGATGTAATAATATATATGAATGAAAGAATAAAAATAATTTATTTAATTATTAAATAAAAAATAGACAAATGGTGACTTATTAAGGCATCTGATATGTTCAGGTTTTCAAACAATATTTGCTTAAATAATGAAAAGTTGTATATTTTTCTGTCGCACAGTGCACACACATATGTATATAAGCATACTATTATTTATAAATTTTTTTGTTTATCATTAAAAATTTCACAAAAGCAGTTTAATTGGGCTGAACTATAATATTTAAACTAAATATGATTTTAATATTAGTTTATAGCATAAAATATTCTGCAAATGTTGAAAGTTAAATATTTTTTGTGCTTGTGGGAAAAGATCTTGCATTTTAACAAAATATCACATTTTAATATGCAAATAAGACTTTTTACAGCAGATTTTTATATTTTGACTTTTAAAAAAAAACATAAATATTTCTTAAGAACTTAGCCAATTTCTGATATTGTTTTCTGTTTTGGAAAAATTTATTCATGAAATATTGTCATTCAAATGAATGAATTTTTGGCTTTTAAATATTTTAATTATTTACTTACTTTTTTAAAATTAATAAATTATTAGATTCCATTGCATTTGTTAATTAACTGTAAAAGACATAAAATGTAGAAAAATAAAAATGCTGTGTATAAAAGTATCACTTTTTGTAGCTGGATTTCATTTTCACATATTTTATAACAGCAAATTCTAATTTTAAAAGCATTTTCCCTTAGGTTCAAAATTAAGTACTATAATAACTTATTTGAATTTAAAATACCTAAAATATATAGTACTACTGTATTAGAACACATTATTACAATTGCATCTTAATGTAAATAAGAGGTGGGTGCAAGCATAAGGTTGGTGAGAGTCTGTTTTGCTTATGAAGGCCCACATCATAGTTGTACGCAAATTCAAATTTCATTTATTTAATTAATACGATGTCACATTCTACATATTTAAAGAGTTACGCAACATAAAACTTAATAAAATATAATTGTTACACAAGGTAATATATTTAACAGATTGTACAATTACAACAATTACTTTGAAATTTTAATAAAAATAAATACAAGATCAAAAGTCTGTATAACAAAATATTAATTAAAGATTCTGTGAAAAAGGCTGCTTAATAATAATAATAATAATAAAATGTCCTTTAATTTTCAATGGGGAGTCACACTCAATGAAGACAATCATTTATCCATCGTTGGTATATAATTTAGATTTAAGAGGCTATTTGAAATAATGAGAGGCTATTTTTCTTTGCTAACAGAATAAATAAAATGTTTCTAATTTAATATTTAGTATAAAATATTTTTCAAATTTATATTTAATATTAAATATTTTTCATATATTATGCATTTCGCTAATGTAATAAATTCTATACGCCATATGAATAGTACAATTTAAAATATGAATAGTATAAAATAATGTAAAAATGAATAGTATATGAATAGTATAATTTAAAAAAAGAACTGCAGGTAAAGAGGAAAAAATTAAATCAAGATATATTTTCGAGATCATTATTTCAGATTTTTTATCTTTCTGTTTATACAGTACTTGTACATGTAATTTCAAAGTAGAAGCAGGTTTATTTATTATGTTCAATTTATTACTTACATATTTAAGTATAAATTGAACAGAAAAAACAGTATGTTTAGTTAAAATGAGTTTCTGCATGTCTGCTAAAAATTAGAATTTTTTTTATACCTCATGATAGTTTCCATAGAACATCCCTCTACCTTGTGTTACAACATTATCAGTACTGTTTTGGAAAATGTTAAATTGGGTATTACTAAACTTTTTAATTTTAAATGTTTTAAAATTTATAATTAGTGATAGTCAAAAAAAAAAAATTAAGATAAAAATCAATAAAATTAAATTGGAAAGAAAAAGTGTTAAGTATAGAGCAAAAATATTATTAATAATAATCTTTTATTATATTTAAATCATTTTTACATTTTTTTTTGAACTATTCTAGCAAATATGACCTGGCGTTGCCAGATTATATAAAACAAAACATTTTTAAGTTTTGGTAAATTTTATTAGGAAAAAATATCGGTAAAAAGCGTCAAATTATCGTTTGGCAAATTGTTAAAAAGAAAAAAATTATGCTGATTAACTATTTATAAATAAAAAAATGTAGCAAAAAATATGTTAAACAGAATGCAGTCACATAAACTTAAAAAATAACCATTTTAATTTCAGGAAAATTTCGAAAACAAATGAAAAATTCTAAATGAAGCAATCGCACTACTAGATAGCAGTAAGCACAAAATAAGATTTTTTTGTTTAATTAAAAAGTAGAGTGGTAAATTTTTTTCGAATGCGCGTGAATTGGTTTTGCGCATCAGTTAAAAGGGCAGTTAAATTTAGAGAAGAAAAAATAAAATGCTAAATGTTATAGCTTTTAAATAAATTATGCTAGAACATACATATATAATCCATTTTTCATATATAGTTTAATGAACTATTCGAAAATATTATTATTAATAATAATATATCTTTTATTATATTTAAACTTTATATATTTAAATAGTTTTTAATTTTTTTTTAAACTATACTAGCAAATATGAACTGGCGTTGTAATATTAAAAATAAAACTTTTTTTTCAATTTTGGTAAATTTTATTAAGAAAAATATCGTCGATGATATATATATATAGCCATTTTAAGGCAGAACCTGGAAATAAACTTTGCTGGATTAATATTTAAAGGGAGCCTTTTATTTTATGTCCCACATAGTTTTATAACTTGAGAACGAATGTTGAATAACGTCCTTGACTTTGTCATTCAATTTCGAGCTAAAACGTCCTTGCAATTTAATATATAATCTGGGAGGAGAGGAAAAATTGTTTTGATAAGATATTTTATTAGTGCAATCTTAAGTGAGTGATAAGATATCTAGTAAAAATGGTTGTTACAATCTATTATCCTTATTTTTGAACATGTTTCTCAGACTGATAAAAATTACATTCTGAGATTATTCAAATCGTTTGCTATTAAAAATTATTTAATTTTATAATGTTTGTAGTGAACTTCCATGGAGTTAGAAATACTTTCATATGTATTATTTGAAATTCTGTCTGTTTAAAGACCACTCTAAGTAAGATAAAATTAAGTATTTTCCAAGCCAAATATTGTATTTAATTAAAAAATATTGTTTTTCAAACATGATTATTTTTAGAAAACATGGAATATTAAAAACGTATAGAATATTAAACTATTTTGTTAACGAATTTAATGCATTAACGTGTAATTATGTATTTTGTTTAACGAAAAAAACTATTTTGTTAATTATTCTTAAATTACTGTATTATATACTGTATTTCGTCAAAATAGTAGGTTTTATGCTATTCTGTACTCGCAATATATAGTTATCATCAGCAAGTTGGTGACCTGATGGTCAATTGACTAGCGATATGGCGTTTGGTACCACAGGCTTCAGGTTCGAATCCTGGCAGTGACATGGATGTTTGTTAGTGGCCTCATGGCCGAGTGGCTAACGCTCTGACGCTCGGTATCACAGTTTACGTGTTCGAATCCTGGCGGTGCCATGGGTGTTTGTAGTGGTTCGAAATCCACTTTAAGCCGTAGGGCCTTGCCTCATATGACCGTAGAGGGGGAATCCACTTCTCTCCTCACATCATTCCAAAACTGTAAAGGGACAACTTAGCCCTAGGCACAGTGATGTGGTGTGGCGTAGTAGTAGTAGTGGTGGTGGTGGTTCGGAATCCGCGTTAAACTGTTGGTGAGCCCAAAGTGTGCACAAAATGACCATAGAGCGGCAAACCAAACCATCAGAAAGTTGAGTTGGTGTTGAAAATTAAATGTAGTAGAGCATTGCAAAATCTATGATTTTTGGATTAATAAATGAAATCATTTTAGTCAACTGCCAAACTACCAAATTCGTTAAGTGATTTTTTTTTTTTTTTTCTAGCATATCTCTTTTTTAAATGTGTTTTTGATGTTGTTATGCTATTTTATTTAACCAATACTTCTATCGAAATAACGATAGTACGTTTATTATAAATTGTACTACTCTGCAATCTCACTTTGCAACTGCAACAACAATAATCGAACATTTAAATCTTGTTGGTCTTCAATTTTATGAATGGTAGTTTTAGATTTGCTTTCAAAACTTTATAAAAATAAATTGAATGCAGTTTAATCTTTAAGTGTGTTAGATATGTTTAATCGTGTGTATGTTTAATATGTATCGTAGATATGTTTAATATATTTTTTTTATGTTAGATATGTTTAGCAACCAAAACAAAATGTGAAATAAAATATTCAAATATCCGGTAGAAATTGGTATGTTTCCAGAAACATTTTTCATTCAAGTAGATAAAAATTATTAGTTATTTTTAAATTTGTCATAATAAAAATTTTTCTCATCCAAGTATTTTTTTTATAATTTTTTTTTTTATCTGTTTTCAAATTTATTTTTTGCATATTACATGTATCCTAATTTATTATATAAGTGTAGGTTTTATATGTTACTTCTCTTGAATTTTTTTCCGCTCCACAATTTGGGAAGGGACTTGATGGCCCAGTGACTAACGCTGTTGCTCTCGGTACCACAGGGTTCGGGTTCGAGTCCCGGCTGTGCCGTGGATGTTTGTGGTGGTTCGAATCCACTTTAAATCGTAGATTCCGGTCTAATATGGCTGTTTGGCGTAAGGCTAACAACCCTATCCCATGACAAAAAGAAAACATCTGTCGTCAAAATCCTCCAGTAGGCAGACGGCCTTGGCCCAACATGGGGCTGTTGCGCCACTGTTGATGATGATGATGTTATATCGTATTTTTATGTGTAGGTTTTTATATGTTACGTCTCTTGCATTTTTTTTCACTGCGCAATTTGAGAGGGGGCCTGATGGCCGAGTGACCAGCGCTCGGTGCCACAGGTTTTGGGTTCGAGCCCCGGTAGTGCCGTGGATGTTTGTAGTGGTTCGAATCCACTTTAAGCCTTAGGTCCGGTCTCATATGACCGTAAAGCGACACAGATCCTGATCAGACTTCTTCTCACCCACATCCTTCCACAAACTGTAAAGGGGTAACTCAGCTCTTGGTATAGTGGTGTGATGTGTTGTTGTTGTAGTAGTAGTAGTAGTAGTAGTAGCAGCGAATGTGCTGCACGTCTCTCAAAAGTCTGGTTCTGTCACGTCTGGTCACAATTCTTGAGGCGTTACTTTTGTGGTTTAGATTGGTTTGGTTTTTCTACGGTCATTTTGTGCCCACTTTGGGCTAATTAGACCGGGACCTGCAATTTAACGTGGATTCCAAACCACCAACAAACATCCATGATGCCTCCAGGATTCGAACCTGAAGCCTGTGCTACCAAAAGCCAGAGCGCTAACCAATGGGCCATCAGGCCGCATTACTTTTTGTGGGAAGGGGGGTTGCGAAGTAGCGCTTCAGTTTGAAGTCAGACTACCTGTTCCTTCAAAGGATTTTCGCCATACCAAAGAATAGCTCATATCGTGTACTTATGGGGAGGGGGAGAGAGTTGTGCTGAATACTAAAATCTGACGACGTGAAACGCCATCCAATTAGAATTCTGAATTGGCAAGAGATCAAGATTTTGTTAGACTGTCTGTATATGACGTCAGTATTCAATGAAAACCCATTTTTAATACGAGATTTTTATACTTCTGTTTCGATGTCAGACTTTGAGTTGTAACAGACGGGCACTAGCTGATGCTTTCTGAGGTCTGGACGTAACTTAAAAGGAATTTTCAGTGACGGATTTAGCTTAGGCCCCCGGGCCTAGGGACGGCAAATTTTAGGGGCGCCAAAATTTTCGAGGCGGCAAAAATTTTAAATCGATTTTGTTGTTTATCAACTCTAAGACCGAATTTTAATGCTTTCTTCTTGCTTTGACAATCTCAAAATGTCAATATTTAAAGGGTGGAATTACTTTTTTAAAATAATTTATTGCGTAAGTAGTAAAATTTAAAAATATCTAACAAATAGGTCCAAAAAATTTTTAAGTTAGTATAGCATTTACCTATTAACGTTAGACTTTTCATAAATTTTTCTTAAAAAATATAAAGGTAGCGTTTGTTTGCTCATCATTATAACACAAAATATTAATTCATCCTATTTAATTATACCTTTGTCCGGTTACTCAAAAACTTTATTATTATTATTTTTTTTAATATCGCATAAAATTTTTATAGTTTTACGTATTGTGAGGCGTTTTTCGAAGATTACCATGATCAATTTAGAAAGATCGTACTAGAAGTTGGAAAATCACAAAAATATAAAGAAATAGGCTTCGAAACACAATTCATTATTACTATCCGTATTATTATTATATATAAAGTGTCAAATTAACTTGGGCCTAGGGCGCCATCGAACCTAAATTCGTCTCTGGGATTTCTAAGTTTATTAAATGAAGATAAATTATAGTTTTCCTTTTTTAATATAAAACACAAAGCAGTAGTAATCCTCTATATCCTTTTCTCCGTTCTCTGAATCTTTTAATATCCGGTTTTGACATCTTAAAAGTTTTAGCTTAATTAAATGGTTTGTGGGTTTGGTGTGGTTTGTCGCTCTACGGTCATCTTGTGCACACTTTAGGCTAAAACAGACCGGGACCTACAGTTTAAAGTGGATTCCGAACCACTACAACATCCATGGCACCGCCGAACTCGAACCCGAAACCTGTGGTACCGAGCGCCAGAGCGCTAGTCACTCGGCCATTCGGACCCCTGTTGGTTTGATTTGTCGCTCTGCGGTCATTTTGTGCACACTTTGGGCTAATTAGACCGGGACTTACAATTTAACGTGGGATTCCGAACCACTCACAAATATCCATGCCTCCACCAGGATTCGAACCTAAAAGCCTGGGATACCAAAAGGCCAGAGCCCTAGCCATTTGGCCACCAGGCCGCTAGCTTAATTAAATAAGACAAAAAGAAGTATTCATTTTTTCTAAGTCAATCGCAATTGCAAGTTAAATGAGAATGATTGCTGCTGTGAACTGAATACATCACATTATATAATTTACATTTTAAAATTCTTAAAAACGTTGTGCTGAATAAAAAAAAAGACGTAAACTGCCATCCATAAATTAATTAGAAGCCTGAATTGGCTAGAGATTAGGGATTTCGTTAGACTGTGTATATGACGTTAGTATTCAATGGAAACCCATTTTTAACAAGAGATTTTTTATCTTTTCGATGTCAGACTTTGAGCTGCAACAAACGGGCTCTAGCTGATGTTTTTTAGGCCTTTGCGTAACTTTAAAGGAATTCTAAGTTTATTAAATGAGGATAAATGATATGAGGATAAATGATTTATTAATGAGGATAATTCCTTTTTTAATATAAAACACAAAGCAGTAGTTAAATCTCTTACATCCCCTTTTCCGTTGAATATCTTAATATCCGGAATCTTTTAATATCCGGTGTTGACATTCTAAAAGTTTTAGTTATTTTCCGGAAAGAGAGAGAGAAAGAAGTAATCCTTTTTTTCTAGGTCAATCGCAATTGCAAACTAAATGAGAATGATAGCTGCTGTTTAATGAATATATTAATGCGCATATAATTTACATTTTAAAATTCTTAAAAATATTTCTAGCTGCAATAGAAGAAACACTTTCTGTTGTTGGGATCAATAAAATACATAAGATTGACCTTCACCAAATAACCAATAAATACATTTGTGTTCAAATTTTTATCTTTTCGTCTGGGTTAATAAAGAAAAAATTTTGTCGCGATCTTTTGTCACAATATCATAGTAGTATTAATGTTTTATTCTGATTTTTTTTATAATACTACGTGAAAAATATGCTTTTTTAAATTCAAAATTAAAGTATTGAGATTAATATGAATATTTATTAATTAAAAATATAAACAATTTTTGCAAATATATTGTTTATCTTATTGCAAAAATAATCAAAACTTTTTAATTTTATTGTCATTAATCATATGGGTAGCCTGTGTTTAAGAAATTTTTAATTTTGATTTGACTAATTTAAAAAAAAATTAAACCAATTTAAAAAAAACACGCTCACATTTATATATTTGTGTCAAAAGATCAAAAATTTTAATATTTTTAAGATTTCCCCCAATTGAGATTTAATTATTATAAGCAAATTTGTGCATAATAATTAAGTTTATATTCATGAAAAATTTCCCTTCCATCTCTTTGTTTTCATTTACTTTAAGCGTTTTAATTATTATGAGTTATGTTCCAATTAAAATTACTGAATTCATTATTTATATTAATAATTTATTTCTGATACTAAATTCAAAATAAGCTAAATCAATGACACCTTATTAAGCGGAATTGGCTAAACTAATTGGAACGAAACCTTTATTTATTTTTTTATTATTATTTACATCAGTAGACCTCGTGTTTCACCGTCGGCCAATGAATGATGGGCATTATCTTCGTGAGTGAACGAAACTTAAGCTCAACATTTATTTGCAAAAATTTAAAAATTTTAACTACTAATCAGTTAATTTTATCATACTAAAGTCAAATATATAATAAATTGATAAATAAATAAAAGGAAATTAAATTGTGTAATAAATTGCATTTAGCAATTTTTCCAAAACTTTAAATGTTAAAAGTCTGACTATGCTTCATTAGAAAGAATAATAAATAAAAATAAATTGTAATCATCTGGGCCGATATACAGCTTACCCATAAATTTTAAAAATTTAGATGTACCAAACGCATAACAGCAATCTTAATCAAAGAAAGAGTATCAATAAATCATATTCATGAAATGAATTATATTTATCAGTTATCGTTCAAAACTGAAATAAAAAACCACAAAATTCTAAACGATTTTATAAAAATAAAAAAATGAATAAATACTTAAAAGAAATTAAAAAAAAAAAAAATAAAAAAAAAACAATAGTATTCCAAACTATTTTATATAAAAAAAAACACCCGAAAATTTAAAAAATAATAATAATAATAAAAAAGTAAAAAATAAAATAGTATTCCAAACTATTTTATATTAAAAAACAAGTGAAAAAAAATTTAGTAAAAACATACTGAAAGAAATTTAAAAATAATAATAATAATAAATAAATTATAGTTTTCCAAACTATTTTATATATATATATATATATATATATATATATATATAAACATCTTAAAGAAATTTAATAAAAAAAGAGAACGAAGGAAATTTTAAAAACAATGAAAAGTAAACTATAGTATTCCAAACGATTTTATAAAAAAGCACGTGATAAAAGTTTAATAAAAAAAACACAGGAAAGAAATTTAAATAAACCAATAAGAATAGTCCTATAAAGACATTTAAAAACAAAATGAATAAATAAACCAATCAAAACCGTTGAAAGTGGTCTAGGACATCGCTGAGTTTTTCTCCTCCAAAACAATACCCATAATTTTATGGATAATAATAATAATGTGCATAAACTGCATGCAATGACATTTAAAATGAATATTCAGTTTGCATTTTTTCCCTAGTATTCAGCAAATATTTCGTGACTCAAATAAAGTGGACCGATTTAATATTATTGAGTTTTTCAAAAATAAAATGCAATTAACCAGCAGCATTTGGCTGAAGGCCACTTTCAATGCATCCCTTGCTTTGGAATATTAAAAACAAAATCGCGCATGCGCTTTGAAAGCAGTGTAAGTAATTTTTAAATTAGTCTGTAAATTTGTCTATCTCTCTTTTATTTAATTTCATTCATTCAAAAACGTTTTATTTGCCACGTAGAATATCATTTTCATTAATTACTAAGGATGTGATTTTTAGATGCACTCTTGATTATTCATGCAATTAAAATAATTACAGAGTAGAAAAGTGGAGTAGTTCAGTGGAGAGGACTAAATAAAAAAAGAAAACATATTTCTTTTAAGAAATTTGTACATAAAGAAAAATTTTCAAACGATTTTATAAAAAAAAAAAAAAAAAAAAAAAAAAAAAAAGATAATTTTATTCCAAACGATTTTATTAAAAAACGCGCGAAAGAAATTTAATAAAAAACCCACTGAAAGCAATTTTAAAAAAAAAGAATAAATAACTATAGAATCCAAACGATTTTATGCACGTGAAAAAAGTTTAATAAAAAAGCAAATGAAAGAAATTCAAATAAACCAATAAGAATAACTCGAGAAAGACATTTAAAAATAAATAAACCAATAAAAACGGAGAAAGAATCGTAGAATTAATATTCATTTTGCATTTTTTTTTTCTAGTATTCAGCAAGTATTTCGTGACTCAAATAAAGTGAACCAATTCAATATTATTGAGTTTTTCAAAAATAAAATGCAATTAACCAGCAGTACTTGGCTGAAGGCCACTTTCAACGCATTTATTGCTTTGGAATATTAAAAAACAAAATCACGCATGCGCTTTAGAAGCAGTACATGTGTAAATTGCTTTGTCTGTCTCTCTTTTATTTAATTTCATTCATTCAAAAACGTTTTGTATTACTTTCGTTAATTATTAAAGATGCGCAGTAATGATTTTTCGGAGAACTCTTGATTATCCGTCCAATTAAAATAATTATTTGAGTGGAAAAAGAATATTCAATGAAAAGGACGAAAAAAAAAGAAAGAATATTTATTTTAAGAAAGTTGCTGTACATAAAAGAAAATTGACCTCGTTACATCTATAACATCAAAAATCAATAGAACGGCGACGAATTAAGAGCAACTGTAAAAGTAATATCTATATATATTTTTTTATTTTTTGAGTCGTTTTAAGTTTTGGTACAAAGAATCATTTAATATTTTCCACATTACGATTCAGGGAGACATTTTTTTTTTTTATTGTCTTTAAAAAATTTAAATGTTAAATTTTTAATGTTCTCTAACGTCATTAATATACAAGGACGTATTATTTTATCCAAATTATTCAGTTCTGTTTTTTTAGGCATTTGGAATATTTTGTGGATGATTCAATTTCGCAAAACGTCCTTATGTAAATTTTTTTCAAAATTTTGTTATATAGTAAGAAAATAGCTGATTTTTTTCAGCTTTATTTAATTTTAAAATATATTTTATCATTTATTCATTTAATTTATTTTTCATTCATTTTATTTATTTATTTATTGTATTTAAATCTTTCGTAATCTAAAAATTCATACAAACTGCAGTTTAAGGTTACAGTGTAGTGGCATTGTATTATCTTTTTTTTTTTTTTTGTTATTTTATTTTGATTTATATATTTTGAAAAATTATCTTTGCAAAAATATGTTTTAATTTAAAGTTTTTGACATAGATTTTTTTTTTTTTTTTTGTAGTGATTTATTTTTGAAACTTTGGGGGACTCATGGCCGAGTGGATAGGTTCTGGCACTTGTTGTAAAAGTTGAATTTGAATCCCGGCTATGCCATGGATGTTTGTAGTGATTCGAATCCATTTTAAATCATAGGTTTCGGTTCTAATATGAGTAGAGCGTTGTGGGATAACGTTTTTCGCGTCCAAGCATTTCTAGCTACACGTACCCACTGTGTAGTGCTAAATGAATACCAGCGGTGCAGCCCTTGCTTATGGCGTAAAGATTAACTGTGTCTGTATTGCCATCTGCATTAGAATAACAATAGTAGCATAATAATAATAACGCAAGGTTGATTAATTAGAAGTTATATCGACGTAGAATGTTCCATGCTGCAGTTTGTATGAAAGTTGGTTTATTGTATTATAAATGATTGTAATTGATACAAAGATTGATGAGATTATAAAAGTTTGTAAAAGATTTGTTGGTATAAAGTTTAACATATAATGTTACGGTGTCTGTTAACGTACTTTACTGGCCAACTGGCGCGGAAGAGAAACACAGTAATAAGGTCTCTAGAGAGTCTATAGAGGCTTAATGGCCGAGTGACTAGCGCTCTGGCCTGTTAAAACTAAAAACATTTCAATAAAGGAAATTTAACCAAATAATATATACTTGGATACAAATTTAACAGATTAATGAATGCATTAGGGCCTGATGGCCGAGCGACTAGCGTTTGGTGCCACAGGTTTCGGGTTCGAGTGCCGGCTGTACCATGGCAGGGGGCTTGATGGCCGAGTGGTCTAACCCTCTGGTGCTCGGTACCGCAGGTTTCGGGTTCAAAATCCCGGCAGTGCCATGGATGTTTGCAGGGGTTCGGAATCCACTTCAAGCCGTATGTCCCGGTCTCATATGAGCCTGTATATAAGGGCTGTCAACACACTACCCCGTAAAAAAAGAAAAACATCTCATGTCTCGAAATCTGCCAGTAAGCAGACGACCTTGGTTCATTATGGGGCTGTTGTGACAATAATGAATGAATAAATATGCGATATATAACCTTTTTAAATGTGTTTATATATGTGCTAATGGGCCTGAATGGCCGAGTGGCTAGCGCTCTGGCGCTCGGTACCACAGGTTTCGGGTCGAGTGCCGGCGATGCGATGGATGCTGGTAGTGGTTCGGAATCACCCTTAAACTGTAGGCCCCTGTCTAATATGACTGTAGAGCAATGGTCATAGGGCTAACAACACTATCCCGTAAAAATAAAGCGTCTCCTGTCCCGGAAATCTGCCAATAGGCAGGCAACCTTAGCCGACCATGGGGCTGTTGCGTCAATGAAAGAAGAGAGTCTATAAATAATTATCCTCCTGTGTTCATGCAGCTGTCTTAACGTTGGGGCCTGGTGGCAGCGCTTAGTTCGAATCCCAAAATTTGTCATGGGTATTTGTGTAGAGGTTTGGAATCAACTTTAAGCCGTAGGTCCAGGTCTCATATGACCGTAGAACGTCTGGACTAAGTAGGCTTCTACTCCCATAATCCCAAACTGTAAAAGGGGCAACTCAGCTCTGGGAGAATGTGGCGTGGTGTAAGTAGCTGTCTTAAAGTTGGAGCAATTTTTTTATACAGCTTTCACAATGGAAAAGGTGTACACCTTTGTAGATGGAACCACTCTTCCATGGCATCATGAATTATAAGAGCCCTTTGTGAAATAAAGTTCAGGGCTATTAACCAAATACATATGGTAGTCAGCAACTAGTATGATTTAGTAACGCTGCTCTTGTAACGCAGAACGCTGGTAACACATACCAGTTGAAATGGTTTTGCCTTGTTGTTTTTGAAATTATTCTCCCCCCTTACAGATTTGGCAAATTCGAGTCCCGGCGGTGCCATGGATGTTTGTGGTCTTTTTTCAAAATCCACTTTAATCCGCAGGTTCCGATCAAATATGGCTGTAAAGCGTTGGGCTGATAACTCTACCCCTTTAAAACTTTCAAAGCATCTCTTTTCTCGAAATCTGCCAAAAGGCAGACGGCCTTGAAAACACCATGGTGCTGTTGCGCCAATGATGATAATGGTAATGTTATAAGTAGATGCAAATTTTTTTTTTTTGAAACATCAACATAAACTTCAAAGTTCAATAAGTTAACTGCCAGTTAGTTACAGTAATTAATTAAAGAACGTAACACATAAAAAATTAAACTAAAAAAAATCTAATCAAGAATTGCATGCACAGTTACTAGCCTTTACTTGTAAAGAAATAATATATTGCATGGACTAAGTAAAAAAATAATAATAAAAATAAATAAATAATGAAGAATCCTTTCAATCAACTTGGCAAGATTTAATGTTTCTGTCGGGCAACATCGAGATTGCATCTTTTTCCCTGGAGATCATGTTTACCACTTTATCATATTTATCTCCATGGCGACGACAGCTCTTTAGATATTTAGATATTTTAGATTTATTCTTTTTAGATATTTTCTTTTTTAGATATTTTTTTCTTGAAAGGGCTTACTGGACTTGAAGTTCAGAAAGCCCTTTCAAGAAAAATTGAGGAACACGCTATTAGACGCATTAAAAATCAAGAAAATTAATAGAAAAATTAAGTTCTTAAACATACTGCTGTTGTAATTAATATATCTAAGAAACTGAAGTGCGGAATTTTTTACTTTCCTCGCGTGTTATTAAATTATTCTAAAAAGTAAATATCATTGAAAGACATTTATAAAATTTGGACACAATATAAATAATTATTTCAAAATTATAAATTTTTATTTGAATGCATATACTGCCTTGTATCTCCATAAAATATATGCTTATTGTTTTGGGACGCTGGGTTTTTCGTGCTTATAACTTTCAATTTTGTTTAAACTTTTTCACAATTTTTTTTTTTTAAATTTCTTTTTTAGAACTTTTTAAAAAAAATTTTTCACCAGCTTTTTTTTTTTTTTTTCCAATTTTTTACGAGCTTTTTTTTTTTTTTTAAATTTAATTTCATGAGATTTTAAAACGTAATATTTATTTACAAAATATTTGTGTAATTATTAAATAATTTACTAAAAATTAATTCAAGTGAAAAATTAATGTAAAATTGATTTAAAAGATCGTCTGATGAAACTAAAACGAATTTATTTCAAAATAAAAATGAGGTTTATTAAGAGAAGAAAATCGTTTGAATTTTATAATTTTTTTTATTTTTAATTTTTCATTATGTATTTTGTTCTTCATTAAATTTAAATTTTATTGGTAACCTGTATATCGGCCCAGCGTATTAATTTTTTTTATAATTTAATAAATTGACTTCAAAGTCAATTATATTTCATCAACTTTTATATTAATTAAATAAATAATAAAATTTAAAATCAATAACATGAAGTTGTGGTTTTTACTAATAAATAATATTTGATATAGTTTACATCGAAATTTGTGCATATGAAGTCTTAAATACTTACCTTAAATCTCTCAATGACTTGTGTTATGTTTTGGATTGATCATATGTTTATTCAGGTGCTGTGCAGCTGACTTTATTTGTAATTTGCATCCGCTAAGATAAATGATTGTTGTCAATAAAGCTGGTCATGATAATCAGTAAATTCAGTTGCATGATGCTGTAACAAGATTTTTTGTGTCGAATATTTGATTTTGAATGTTTCAATAAACAATAAAATAATCTCTTTTAAGCTTTAAACGACGTGTAAATGCTTACATACGAAAAGGCCAATGTTAGCAAAATGAATGACTATGAATGTAAATGAATGACGTATGCATCCATGAAACCTCCATGCCGCCGCCAGGTTTCGAACCTGAAGCTTATGGTACCAGACGCCAGAGTGCTAGCCAATTGGCCATCAGGCCGTATCATACTGTCTCAGGATCCCATTATTTAGGGGGCCGCTGCATACAGTATAATATTAATCATCCATGTAAAAATATTGCATACTATGAAATTTAAATTTCCTTTAAACTCCTATTTTTATATTTTCATTATATATTTTTTTAACTCTCTCTCACTCTAATTATATATATATATACATATGTAGATTTAGCCGCTTTGCAAAAGACGCATATAGTGTTACACCGGTTTCCTGATGCATTCGGCCGAATCAGTTTTGTAAATCCGCCAGTAAAAAAAGCTGAACTTTGAAGTGGGTGTCTAGGGGATTTGACAGACACAATAAAATTCGTTTCTTTAAATAAAACCATTTATTTGGTTCTATAATGTCAATAATATTTACATTGGTTATTAATCAAGCGCTAAACTTATGAGGCCCACCACTGTTCGTCCGCATCATGCCAGCGTCTCTTCCGCGCCCATCTGCTAAATTTCCTTTTATCCACGGGGATCTATTTTTATGGGGTAGTTCAAAGTTCAATACATATTTTTTCAAAGAACTCTCTGGTGATCACGACACCAACTCTAATATTGCTATAAAATTATATTATTGTTTATGAGCAGGGTTTTTTTTCTCTGATGAGATTTTTTTTTAATAATATTTATTTAAAATTTCTTTCACGAGATAATAATTTTATAATTAAATAATATAAAATTGTTCGAAAGGAATTCGTCTTGTGAAACCCAAACACAATTTTATTTCAAAATGAAAATGAGATTTTTCAACAAAAACAAAATCGTTTGGTATTCTATAGTTTTTATTTTTTGAGATTCCTGTTATGCGTTTTGTTCTTACATTAAAGTCTAAATTTGATGGGTAACCTGTATAATCGGCCAATCTTATAACTTATATTGTTTTTAAAACATTATTTACAGTGTTTAAATGAATTAGTTTAATGGAAATTAGGTTTTAAGCCATGATTTATAGTGATTATGAAATAGTTTTTATTAAGAAAAAAATATACGATTTAAATTTTATTACATCGATGACTAAAATACCGACTCCAAATATTATTGATAATTATATTATTATTTTAAATTGGGAAATGAAAAATTAAGTTATTAATGAATACCAATTTTAGATACAATCATCAAATGAAAACATTTAAATTCAAAATATTCAAAATATTTTTGCATTAAAATGCTTGTTGATTTGTCTTGATGCCCCATTTAGTTGAATAACAATCCGATTGTATGAAATTATTATCATGTACGTTTCGCTTCTTTTTTATCTAAATATCAAACATTTCTGATTTTATTTATTTTTTTTTTTTCTCATTTCAATTGTAATGACTTGATTTACTATAAATCTGCTAGAAACGAAATCGGATATCCTTATGTTACAACACGTACCCTTATTTTTCGTTTGTAAATTATTTTTTTTTTTTTTTTTTTTAGTTTAAAAACTGTGAAAATTTGGTATATTTTATACATGATTCGAGACAATTTCTTCAAATGCTATCCGCGAGGTCTTTATTTTTATTATTATTAAATTACATTTCTGTTCTAAATGTCAGCATTTAAAAATGAATATAGTCTTGAACTTATAAAAACTATTATCTCCGTAACAATTAGATTTTGAACATTATGTTTCTTTCTAGAAAATTTTTATTTTCATTTTTTTTTCTTTGAGTAGTTCTTTTTTTTTTATAGTTTCTTGTCTGGAATATTTATGTTTGCTCATAAATGTGAAATTACTAAAAAAAAAAAAAAAAAAATAAATAAATAAAAAAAAATGCAATAAGAAAAAAAAATAAAATAAGAAATATATATTTTAATTTTTGTTGGATATTCTCAATGACGATAATTAGGTTATAGTTTTACTTTTTATTATCACACAAATGAATTACTGAAAATTTAATAAGATATTTTTTAAGAATATCTGTCGATGAATAAGTATATTATCTGACATTTTATCCAGCTGGAAGGAAGCTTAATAATGGAATTATTTTAATCATCGCTGTTTCCGGTTTTCTTGACCGATTTTATATCGTTGCCAGATTTAGAAACAGGTTTCGTTATAATAATCATTGGTATCTTATTGGAGCGCACTAGCCTCATTATGACCTACATCTCCTGTATTGGCAAACTTTCAAGATTAAAAATATTTGGCAATGTCCAGAAATTAAAAAGGAATTAATCAATTTTAGAACATAATTACAAGACAAAAAAAATTTAATTAGAGAGAAAGTAAACAAGATGTTAAAGAAGAATTTTCATAGGGATTTTAATATTTGTATGTGGTTCATAATATTCGATTTCTTGGATTACTTGATTCTGGTGGCTGTCCAAATTATCGAAGAAGTTCAGTGAGAGTTTTTTTTTTTTTTTTACAATATTTTTTAAGAGATAGAAAAAAAACTGATTTTTTGATTTTCTATATTCCTTATGTATCAATTGGTGTTAGTAATCTATCTTATAGTCATATTTTGTTGTGATTCCAGGACTTTAACATTATAATTTACTCATAGAGGCATGCATAGGTGACTGCCCGAAGTGTAGAATTAGAGTATTTCTATTCATACAATTCGCAATGAGGAGTATAAAGTCTTCTTTCTGCACTTTTGTTTGGTAAAATCACAGAACTTCACAGCCTTTAGGATTTGGCGTCAAAAATTCTTTTTATCCAAAGCCCGCAAAGTAACTGGTTGGGATTGTAAGTGAAGTGAATTTCAAACCGTACAAGAAACCAGATTTGCTACATTTGTAAATTTATCGTTAGTTGGCGCCACAAAAAGTTGCCAAATTCCAACGGCCTCAAATTTTGCGATTTGACCAAAAAAAAAAAAAAATTCTGTAATAACTGTTTTCGCAATTTTTTAAATACTATAACTTTTTTAGGTACTCACGTATTAACGGTACCTTGGCGACAGACTTGGCGGTTTTTAAGTGTCGCCAATCTTTATTATTTGGAATAAAAATATTTTGAAAGCGTTTTGATTTTAAATGAAGTGTTTCATATATAGTTTATTATTTGGAACAAAAATTTTAAGTGTAGATTGGCGCCAAATCTGTAGCTGCGGTTGGTGCTTGTGCTCTTTATTGGCGCAACTGTCGCCAAGGTACCGTTAATACGTAAGTACCCTTTTTTAAATTTCAAATTGATAACTAATTTACGAATTTCTAACGAAGTATGTTTGTTTGTTAAATCATGGGGCTAACCATACTAATAAATGCTACTTAAAAACAAAAGGAATATTTTAAGAAATTTTATTTAATATGCAAGAGACTATTCAAATTTTGTATGAAAAATATTTCTAAATTATCGAAAATTAATAATTAATCACTATCGTAATTAATCCGTATAATTAAGCAATGTAAATTAATTAATTCAATTCCTTCTATTAGCTCACACTCTCCCTATCTATATATCTGGATCAAGCCTCAAACCACCATAATTTCCTGCTCACTTATCGCTTTTTAGATATTTTACTCCAACGCATATTCTTTCCTGGTTTGCTTTTTTGCTCCATTGATCTGTACTCTTTACTGATCATAAATTTCTTGTTACGTTTTCATCACCGATGATTTACATTTTTCTTACTTCCTTCTTTTTTCCCGTCAATTTATACTATTACTATTATCTATTTATCATGACTTTTCTTTCCTACTGCCATCACATACCATTGAGTAGATGAACGCTTCACGTTCAGGCACTCAACATCTTTATTCGGCTTAGTATATCTTGTTCAAATTTTCAATCATTAATAAAATACTTTTTATTCATTCACTCAACTTTAAATACATTTTTTTTGGACTTGTAGTGGATGACACTTGATGTTAATACAGTTTTTCAAATAGTAATTCATTAATTAAATTTAATTAATTAATTTTAGTTTTTTTTAGATTTAAGTCGCATATGTCTACCAATAGAGGGCGCCAAATAAACTTACAAAAATGAATGAAAATTATTTATAAAGGACTTTCTACAATACAAAAAAAAAAAGGAGTCCACCTAACATAATTATCTCTAATACTAATATTTCCTGGTCTAAAGAAGCCAAGTATTTAGGTGTAATTTTTGATAGACGACTAACATTTAAAGCACATATTGACTACCTCCGAGATAAATTTAACACTCAATTTCGTAAATTATATTCTGTTCTAGGCAGGCACTCAAAACTAACAACTGAATTAAAAAAACTAATATATTTAGCTTATCTTCGTCCGATAATAGCATATGCGAGTCCAGTCTGGGGCTCTACTGCAAAAAGTAATTTTCAAGTCTTGGAAAGATTGGAAAATAAAGTTATACGTATGATTGTTAATGCTCCCTGGTTCTTCCGTAACAAGGAAATTAAATTTGCTCTTTCCATGCCTAGTTTTCGGGATTATGTGGCTAAAATTTCTAACAATTTCTACACATCTCTCAATAGTTCTGATAATTCTGTAATTACTGCATTAAATAAAATTGATTATGATATTTCCCTGCATACGTTTCGCAAGAGGCCACGCCATGTATTAAATATTAATCAGTAGACTTGTTTTCTTTTTTAACTTCTATCTCTGGTCCTGGTAATTTTTGATTAGGTTTGCGTACTGAGTTTGTTTGTGTTTATTTTTCTTTTTGCTCCTGCGTGAGTGCTATGATGTGCTTCGGCTTCCGGTATTTTTGGTTTTTCTTTTTTTCTTTTATACTTTTTGCTTTGTATATACTGTATTTGTATTTTTGTTTATTTTTCTCTATATATTGTGCAATTTGTGTTAATTATCAATGGGCAGTGACCGGCTGCCACTGTATATTATGTTTGCCATTTGAGGTCTGTCGCTTCGCGACCAAGGTACTCCATTTACCTACACCGATTCACAGTGAAAAAAGTAGGAATTGACTTTAAATTTTTTTTTTTATATTACTTGTTAATGTGTAGCGGATAGTTTTTATGAGTTTCTTCAACTTATGTCTTTGTTGGCGCCACAAAAATGTCGCCAAATCCCAATGGCCCCTATTTTGCAGTTAGGTCCTTTTGCTTTACATAATTAAAATGAAAATTCCAATTGAAATGTTGCTGAAGATAAATTTCAATATATTTTATTTCAGCTTTCCAAAAGAGAAATTGGTTTTTAAGATAAAGTCTTGCTGAAAAATGGGCTGAGTTTGCTGGGTCTTGCTGAAAATACGGCTTCTGTTTTATTAATGTTTAATGCGATTTTCTATTTTTCCGTAAGATGCTTGTTTAAAGCAAAAGCAAGAAATTTTTTATTTTTACATAGAATGATTGTAGTTAAGTAGTGGTAAGAGTGCAGAACAGAGGCCATTGGAATTTGACGTCAAAAATTCTTTTCTCCAAAAAACGCCAAGTAACGGTTGCAACTATAAGCAAAGTGAATTGCTAATAATACCAGAAACCAGGTTACCGGTTGTGACTTATACGCGGTTGGCAAAAAAAAAAAATCACCAAATTCCAACGGCCCCTATTTTGCAATTTGGCAGTTTAAGATGGTAGATATAACCGAAATGAAGATTAAGAAGAGTAGTGGAGATATTTTACTTCTCTGAGGTGTTCCTTCATTGATATTTTTGATAGAAGAATAATCTTTGTTAATTTTGAATGGGTGAGTTTGATGATCGGAGGTGGAAACTTCAGGTTTATTTATATAAAAATGAGTCTTTCAGTCAAATGCCTTTTGTTATTGATTAGATTAGATTGTTTTGTTTAGCACAAGTTTATAATAGTATATTTTTTTATTGTAATTAATTGTCCTTTGAAACACTTTTCTCTTCACTGTTTTTTTAAATATATTTATGTACTTATCATAATTATTTTACTTTTCTATTTACAGAATTAACACACAGAGGTGCAGATTTTGGAAAAATCAATGATGAAGCTGAAGCTGCCCTTCGAGAACTTTAGTAAGCTGACTATTATTTCATGTTCTTTTGTTAGAAGACATTTATATGCTCTGTTAATACTCTTTAAGTAGTATCAACATTTGAACATAATGATGTGCATTTGTCTGTCCTTGTATTTTATAATTTGAACTCTAAAAACAAGCTCTATTATCTCAATTTTTCAAACTAACGATCAGCCATCATTATTAGTAAATCCTTTGATGCTGTTAACAACATCGACTCCAGATGGTACGGCTCCACTTCACGCAGGCAAAGCAACATATCTTTTGACTTTCGTCCAAGTGTTGGCACAGTCTTGTACACAAACATGTTTCAGTCATATTAGAATCGCTTATACTTGTGCAATCACTTGTGAATAAATAGCAAATGAAACAAAGCATATGTAATAGTTATTCTTATTAGTCTCAGCATGTATATAAAATCATATGTCAACTATTTACTAAATGTATTTACACCGAGATTTTATAATTGTAAAATTTTTTTAAAAGTGTGATTATTGAGAAAATTTTCAAATCTGCAAATTTTGTGAAATGTTTTTTCTGTGTTTGTGATGACAATTTGCCGTCAATGGACAAATGAAATAACTTTGATGAACAGGATATTAAACTCCAAAACACTACAAACCAAATTATTGATTGTAGAGATTACTTTTTCTATAGGCACATTACATATCATTTTATTTATGATGCATACTATTATATCAGTATATGTCTAAAAACACTCATAATTTTCACTTTTTCAGCCAAATACCTTCCAACTACAAAGTTTTATTCATGCAAGGTGGAGGTACTGGTCAATTTGCTGTAGTCCCTTTAAATCTGTGCTCTTCATCAGATGATGTTGCTGATTATATAGTCACTGGTACTTGGTCTTCTAAAGCTGCTCAAGAAGCTGAAAAATACTGTAGAGTGAACAGAGTTTTGCCTAAAACTTCAGTTTATACAGGTAATTTTACAAAAATGGCCTACTTAAAAATAGCTATTGGGTTGGCAACTAAGTGATTGCAGGTTTTAAATAAGATGGAAACAAAATAATGTTTGCTTGAGAATGTATGTATATGTATAATGTTTGTTCTCTATATGTATTGCGATGATATGTGTGTGTTGTTTCTAAAAGCAATTTAAGAGTTACTAGGTTATTTTGTTTTGTAATTTACAAAATAAATGTTTTGTAATAAGTATTTTGAATATACGGGGTTAGTACAGTTAGCAAATAATTTAATTTATTATGAATAAATTTTAGCTATATTTCTTATGTATTATGAAATAATACATTTCATTCCTGCCGTATTTATTAAAAAAAATCTAGTTAAATAAAATTTATTCATAAATTTTAATAAAGTATTTATTTATAGGCATTCCAGATAAATCAGAATGGAAACTGAGCAATAATGCAAAATATGTTTACTACTGTGCTAATGAAACTATACATGGTAACATTTTTTTTTTAGATATTTCTTATTATTTATTTCTGATATTGTTAATTTTATAAAGATCTTACTTTGTTATTTGTACATGGTAAAACTTTTGTAGAGCTTTTTTATTACCCATAAAATTATTTGTAATGTTTCGGCAATTGTTGATCACAGAAAAGCCATAGCAATGCCACCAATTTTTCTCTAATTCAGGGATATCATGAATAGGATAATACCAGGGCTTCTAACAGTTCTAGCAGCAACATCCTCAAAGAAGGAGCACCTAAGCATGATCTTTTAATTATCATCTTAACAGAATGATAGACCAGCTCTTAGTTGTTTAGCAGTGGCATCTTTTTTGCTAGGAAGTCAGCGGTATCGTTTCATGTTGTTAGACAAGCAAAGTTCGAACTTAAAACTCATAGTTCTTTATACAGATATAGGAAAAGAAAAATAACGCTATGAGCAGACTTCTATCAAAAACCTATACAAAGAAACTAAAGTTTTTTATACTTGATTCATGAGTTTAAAAAATTTAATTTAGTATTCTTAGTATCTTCAGATTGATATGATCTTCTAAGCAATTATTTTTAGCATTAATTTTTGTAAATGTAAATGAAGGAATCAAACTACTAAACCTAATTTGGAATCATGTCCTTCCTTTTCAAAACCAGGCACAAACTTCCTGAAAATAGATGCAAGCTTATTGCTCCTATTAATTAAAATTAATGATGATTTTGTTTATTATATAGCATTGATATTATATAACTTTGCAATATTTTGTATAATTTTCTCGTTATTTCAAGAAAATATAATTAATATTAGACCTTATAACATAACTTGAAATTTTTTATTTGTAAAATATATTTATTCTGGTGTTTTTTAAATTGTTGTGAAGGATAGATTTGGCATCACAAATGTTTGTAATTCTCTAGTATAAAGAAGCCGTATAAAAGATTGTTATGTAGTTTGGCAATTGCCAAATGAAAAATAGTGTGGCTAAATTTTACTGTTATCTAAGCATCAGAAGTAAAAAGCTTAGTAACATAAATTCCTGTTTTAATTCAATTCATATGACCTTATTTATTTCAGAAGATACAAAAGGTTTTAGAAATCTTAAATGAAATTAACTGCTCTATGTCTGTTGTGCAATCTGAAATTAATGTAGTGAAATACATTTTGTATTTTTTATATGCAAATTTTGTAAATGTTCTTTTGTTTAATGTTTTGTTTATGTTTTTGCATTCAATGACAGTATTTTTTTAAAAATTCAAACTCCATAATAGACTTTGCCATGTTCGTATTAACTTTGAATTACTAAAAATTTTTTTTTTTAAATTTGCAATATATTTTGGAATTCAGTTAAACTTAAAATAAATAATAAAACAGCTCTATGGTATTTATTAACTTTTAACTCTACAATATACATTAATCATGGAATTTTAAACTGTAAGATTGTCACAATTGAAAAATTTAATTTTTTAATTCTTTAATACAATAGAAATTTTTAAAATCTATCAGTTAATTTAAATTATCTCTAGTTTATTGCATTTATATCACTTATTATTATATTTTGATTTTATATTTGTATTTAAATCATTTTTATTTTGAAATAAATAAAACAAAATTTCTAATAATTGTATTTCAGCAACTTTCAACATATTATAAATTCAAATTTAAATATAAATTTTAGGTGGATTTCCTTGCAAAGATTCTTGAGTTATGCATGCTTAAAACATAAAAATTAAATTATGATAGGATACATTATATTTTTATTTTCTGTAATTAATCATTACCATAATTAATGAATTTTACTTTCCTTTGTGTTTGTTCTGTTTTTAAGGTATTGAATTTGATTTTATACCTGAAACTAATGGAGTGCCTTTGGTGTGTGATATGTCTTCAAATGTATTAACTAGACCTATTGATATAACAAAGGTAATTTTTTTCATTAAAATTTATGTATATTTTATCAGTGTTTAATGATTTTAAAAGTATATTCACTTTTTACTGTATTTATGCATGTAAGATGATAATTATTAAATTTTTTAAAACAAAATTAAAGATATGTATTATTCAAATTATTTTTATTTTTCAATGTTATTGTATTTATTTTTCAGTGTTTAGTGTGTTTATTCAATGGTTTAAACTAAAATTTTAATTCATGATTTAATAATAAATTTCATTTAAAATTAGTAGAAAAGAACTTTATTTTGTTTTGAGAATATCAAATTTCCTGACAATTTACTAATAATTATATTTAAAAAAGCATATTGCTGTAAATAACTTTTTTTTTGTTTAAGCAAATAATATGTTCTTAATTACAAGATTAAATTTTGAAAAAAAAAAGTGTTAATAATTTATCTTTCATCAATTATTAAAACAATTTGCATTTACTTCAGAATTTTAAAATTTCAATTCTTTGTTACATTTATTTGCACAATATTTCAGATAACTGTTTTTATGATTAATATTACGTTTTTGTAAAATAGTCAAATTTTGATATGTTTATTAATTTTTGTATTATGAAATGAAACTATAAGTAAATCTCAAAAAATGTAGTCTTCTAATTAAATTGTTTAAAAAAAAAATTCAATACTTTCAATTAAAAATTTATTTTATTTATTTGTTAAGGAAATTTCATTATATGGTAAGATTAAAAAAAAAAGAAAAATATTTTCAATAAAATTCGAGAAATTAATGAAATTCTGTATAAAATTAATGAAAAAAAAATTTCAATTAATAATTTTATTTTAGTTTGGTGTTATATTTGCTGGTGCCCAAAAGAATGCAGGTATACCTGGCGTTACTTTTGTTATAGTGAGAGAAGATCTTCTAGGAAAGGCTTTGTCTATTTGCCCAACAGTGTTTGATTATAAAATAACTGCTTCTAATAAATCTTTATATAATACACCTCCAACATTCAGGTAACATTTACTTTAATTTATTTTATGTTCAATTCTTAATAATTTATTTTATTTTACGCTACTTTAATGTTATGTGCTCTTTTAACTTAATTTTTAATTGCAAATTTTTGTATACATTAATAGTTATATCGATTTTTTATTTTTAGTGTCTATGTTCTTGGTCTAGTATTCAAATGGGTATTAACTAATGGAGGAATTTCAGCTATGGACAAAATTAGTGCTGTTAAATCTAGTTTAGTGTATGAAGTACTTGATGCTTCTAATGGATTTTATCAGTAAGTACTTATTAATAGTTTCTAAGGATAAATTAACCATTCTTTGAGATAAATTTATGAAATTATATCATTGTTATTATAAAAATCTATGAGCAAATCAGTTCAGTTAATATTATTTTACCATAATAAGAATTTTGCTCTATTTTTTTTTTTTTTTCTTTTAAAAAAGACTGAGTTTATTTTTCTAAGATTAAATTCTGGTTTTTATAAAAAAAAAAAAAAAAAAAAAAATTGCCATGAATGAAATGAAATATATTAATTACAGAGGAATTTGCTTAATATTTCATAAGATTTTCAAAATTATCTAGATAATTTTAAATAAAGAAATGCTATAATATTTTAAGTCAAAATATATTTAAACTTGTAACTGCTTAAAAACGTTTACCAAAATATTAAATTTACAATAAAAATTTAGTATTAATGTAACATTTGTATTGTAGCTACAAAATCCTTTAGAATTCTAATTTTTATTATAGGTATTATTTTTTTCAAAAATTAGCGAATAAAATATGTTATCAATGAGTATGTTTTTACATGATTTCCGAGTTACGTGATATATCTTTTACGTGAAAATCTTAGTAAACTATAGCACAATTTTATAGCTTACTAGTTTTTTTTTAATTGTTATTATGAATCGTTATATTTAATTACATCAATGTTACCAAGCCATTTAATTTTTCTAATAACAAATATTAGGCTGAAAAAATAAATAATGGACTGTGTACATTTTTGCAATTAAAATGATTCAATTAATGCTCATATAATTTTACAGCAAAAAGTTTCTTTCATTTGTTGAGTAGGCTATAAAATGTTACAATAGAACAAAATTATGGGTAAAAGATCATTAGTCCATATAGTAATACTATAATTTTTATTAATAATAAAAAAACTTTAATGCTTTTTACTTACATACCTGAGGTATTTTATGGAAATATTTGAATATTCAAGACATTTTTTTTATAGTCTTATAAAAATTTGTTTTGTGTAACTTAAAATTGAGATGCTCATTGAAGACTGGTTTGGTTTATCGCTCTACGGTCATTTTGTGCACACTTCGGGCTAATTAGACTGGGACCTACAGTTTAACGTGGATTCTGAACCACTAACAACATCCATGGCACTGCCAGGATACGAACCTAAAGCCTGTGGTATCAAAGGCCAGAGTACTAGCCAATTGGTCATCAGGCCTCTCTCATCAAAGAGGGTTGATTGCATAGGATTTTGTAAAATTTTAATTACTGTGTGGGAATTCTGTAAACGTTTTGAGAAAAATTTTTAATTATTGCATTTAAAATAAAATTTTATTACAAAAACATATTAATTCAACATGATAATCTTAATTTATAATATTTTTCTTCTTCATCAGTTCTGTGATAAAAAAAGAAAATAGAAGTCGCATGAACATTCCATTTAGAATTGGTGGCCCAGCTGGCAGTGACGAATTGGAAACAAAGTTTCTCAATGAAGCAAAATCCCGTAAAATGATTTCTTTAAAAGGACACAGGTAAGATTTAATATTTAAATTAAAATATATTTTTGTCACCAGTAATGTTTTATGTTAAATTGAGGTGTTATTAATTCTAATAATAGTTTAAAAGTTTAACATTCTAATCAATCAATAATCATACTATAATCCTTTGGTAGTTTGTGCATGAAAATAGAGAAAGAGAACTGTATTGAAATGCCGATGACTTCCTTTTTAGTCATTTTTGGATAATTTATACACTTTTCTATCTATACGATGGAAAACATTTACTGTGTAATTTTCTGCTTAAATATTGTTGTTTATATTTTCATATGTTTTAAAAATATGAAATCCGTAAAAAGAAGGATCAGATTAGATATGAAATCTGTGTAAAGTAGAAAGCAAATTTTAGTAAATTTACATTTAAATAACAAGTATAAAAGTGTAGGACAGGGGTTATCAAAATAATGGAAACACCATAGAATTTATAAAGAATCCTTTATTAGTACGGTGTAGCTGCCTTTTTAGTACAGCTTGGACTCGTGATTCATAAAAGTGCTGAATAGTGTTTAGAGGAATATTGAATCATTCTTCATGCAGTATGAAAAGATGCTGGTGAAGAGGCCGGCGCTCTAAAATAGAACATAACGGTTTAATGATATTGAGGTCTGGTGACTGTATGCGCCAAGGTAGATGTTTTAACTTCATTCTCGTGTTCATAAAACCATGATTGGACAAGTCCTGATGCATGGATGGGTGCATTATCATCCTGGATAATTCCATCTAATGTATTAAACAAAGTTTGCATCATAGGATGGACCTGGTGAGCAAAAATTTCTCTATACTTCTCCCCGGTGATTCTGCCTTTCAGGGTTATGATTGGTCCAGCAGAAAACCAAGACACGGTTGCCCATATCATGACAGATCCACCTTCATGCTTGACAGTTGGAAGGAGATAATCACAATCATACACTTGTGCAGGTGTCCTCCAAACGTACACCCGTCCTGTTATAGAGAATAGTGTGAAAGACGATTCGTCAGACCATATTACTTTTTCTTCCACTTATCAATCGATCCGGTTTTGTGTATGTAGATGACGTGTGGCATTAACATCTATTTACAAGTGGCTTGGGAATTGCTGCTCTGGCTTAAATGTCCTGTTTATGAAGGTGCCTTCTAACTGTAATGATTGACACTGGAGAATCCAGATGCTGCTTGAACTTTGTGATCACTTCTGCTGTAGTTGTTCTCTTTTGAGACATCACAATCCGTTCAATACCCGCCGGTCTCTTTCCTGAGCTTCTCTTTCCGTCCACTCTTTTGCTTTGCCGAGCTTGTCTTGTCACGCTGTGTATGCTGTCATGACTTTAGACACACCTAAAAGTTGGGATATTTTGGTTACACTTGCTTCAGCTAGCCAGGCTTCTAGTATTTGACCTCTTTGAAAATCTGAAAGGTCCTACATTTGACACGTTTGAAATAAATCCAAGACTTACAGAACTTCAATAAAGTTACCACATACTACCAGATAATATACACTTCTGCTTACAAAACGCATTCAAAAATGTTACTTTTATCTGGGGGTGTTTCCATTATTTTGATAACCACCTATAGTGAAGGACTAAAGATATTTTTAAAAATAACTTGGGTACATATTGCCAAAGTAATTTAAAGTGTATTTATTTTTATAAAATTTCTATTTTACCATTTTCAGAAAAATTATTACATTCTATTTAAACTAAAAAATTGTGATAATAATTTCATAATGCATAAATGTTTATTCAAATCTGAAAGTGCATGAGCTAGCAGGGAAAAACATATGCTGCGAGTTGCGTCCTGATCTGAAGGAATCGATTTTTTTTGTGCATTGCACATCATGCATTAAATTAGCATGCAAATAAATCCCATTAGTTCTCACGTCTGCGAGCAACTTAAAAATGTTTTCTTTATGTACTTTGTGACAATCATTCCGCTTTTGTATCCCAAGTAGAAATTTTAAATTGACACAAAATGATTTCTACTTTAATTAAAATGTTTTTTAAAGAATATTTAAAAAATAGCATTAAACACTCAATACATTGTAAATTGTACATCCTGCTTCTTCTTTCATAGATGTAAAACATTAAAAAAAAACTAATCGGATATATTTCATGGAAATATCAGAAAGTAAAATAAGTAACAGTAATCTATAGAGAATGAAAGAATCGATTAAAAAAAAATAATTAGGAACTTCTAATTTTGAGAAACTCAATTCTGAATGGAATCAATTATATAGTTTTGTTTTATTTTAATTTGAAAAATGAAAATATTTAATCAATCTTACAATAAATCAATTTGTTAAAATTTTTATCCATTATCAAGAAAACTTATCCAAGGAAATCAAAAACTAGGCTGCGAATCTTTAAAATTAAATTTTTTACTGCACTTAGGAAATGACAGCAGATTGTATGCAGTAATTTCTAATGTGCACAGATAAGGAAAGTTTAATAATACATAATCCTGAAATATGTCCTTTATCAAATAATTTATTTATTTTTTTGATGGAGCAATGAACATACCAATTGTGGATTTCCTATGTGATAAAGAGCCAATCAATTGTGATAAACTTACCATAATTTATTTTCCAGGTCTGTTGGTGGCATTCGAATTTCTCTGTTTAATGCCATAACTCTTGACGAAACTAAAGCATTAGTTGAATTTTTGAAAGAATTCCAAGCTAACAATCAATGAAAATGCTGTTAATAATGGAAATTAATATTTTACAAATTCATTTGTAGATTGATGCTGAAATTTTCAGGAACTATTTTCTTTTAAGCCTTCTATTAATCAGAGCTCAAATTTTAGATATTTTTATGCATTATTTTTACACCTACGATTTCTGAATCTGCTCTACATTTTTATATTTGTTTTTCAATATGACTCTACACATTCCTGTTTTTTACCTTTCTTGTTAAACGTTTTTTAATACTTAGCAAATTCTAATCTTATAAAATTTTTGTGCCATATGTCTAAATGAGAGAATTGCTTATTAGAAATGTTTAAATGTATAAGCAGTTATAAATTCTCCCAATATTTACAATATGTACCTAGTTATAAAAAGAAATTATATATAGAAAAATGTGTTTAGATATATTAGAATATATATATTAAACTTCTAAATATAGCTTGTTAGCAAATTTTATCTGTTTTATGATTTGAAATTTTATATACACTGTTAAGCTTTTTATCATTGAAGTCACTTTTGTCTTCCTAACTATACTCAGTGATTAATAAAAAATATGCTTTAGTTTATGGTTTTATTTTATTTTTAATAAATTTCTTTCACACACAGAAGTAAAGTTTACAACTTATTTTCTAAGCATTTGTTTTTAAATCGGCATCTAGGAAATAATAATTACATCTAATTAAATTAAGGTGTTTATGTGGATACTATCAATGAAATTACTTTTTATCAACTACACTACTTGTTTCTTATGATAATAACAAAGAGTATTATTATTATTATGGGATTAACAAAGAGAAGCATTTTTGTTGTACAGCAAATCTCCATTAACATTTGCGCCAATTCAAAACTATTTATTGGAATTTTATCTTTTTGAGTTAATATGGCATAACGATCTAGTGTATCAAAACTGTACATTTAAAATTTTACTATAGTGCTTGAAAATCGGTTAATCAACTTCTCATTGAAAAAAAATAATCCTTGTAAATCATTCAAAAATTTTTTAGATTTTTCTAGTTATTAAAACTATATTACCATTTAAAGATTCAATGTCCGACTTGCAGCTCAGTGACAAATGCGTCGCTGGTGAGCATTAGGGCAAAGGCTCAATTCACCGGCGGCTTTGCTGTAGACACAGTTTCAAAAAAAAGAGGAGACTCTATGGTGTTTGTGATGTTCAGCATCTTGCCTCATTAGTTGGACTACCTGGTGAGAGTTTTGTGGGTTTTCACCTGTATGAAATGCAAATGAGGGGATAGTTTCCCCAAAAAGCTCTCCTTCGTCAGCGACATGGAGCCAAGTCAGACTTCTACCTATGGGTGCTTCATCATAATAGAAGCCGTTCTTTCCTTCCCTTCTTCCATGAGACCACAGATTCATGGGTTTGGACTAGATGTTGCTGTCTACCAAGTGGTATAAGAAAAAAAAAAAAAAAAAAGATTTAATAAGCTATTCATAGAACAATAGTAAAAATTGCTGTATATATCATACAAGGAAAGCTAAACCTAAATGTTAGACACCCATATTTTATCACAGCAAAGGAATTTTCTTTTCTCATCAGGCACGTGTGTAGTTAAAAATAGAATAAACAATCTTCATAATTTGAAGTCTAAATTTAACCACAGTTTTCAAAACAAGAAGAAATGACATATTGAATTTCAGAAAAATAAACAGTTTTACATTTATTGTATTAATGGATTAAAAAAAACTAAATTATTAACATACTTAAGTAGTAAATTCATAATAATGATGAAAAAAAGTTAAATCAATTGACCATCAATATTTGATGATGATAAATGCATTAATTTCAGTTATGATTTTAAAATAATGGTTTAAAAATTATTGCAGAGAAAAAAGAATTAATACAACTGAAGCTAATTCCACCTTAATGAATGTTGCTTAAGTTTGGTAGATATAAAAGTTTACTACACTTCTAATAAAATGAATTCCAATTGATTAACTCTTTATTGTATTAGTTTGATTCAATACAAAAATGCAGTTAAACTATTCCTTTAAATATACGTTGCTCTTAGTTGAGTGTTTTTCTTCTGTTTCTAATGGAAGAGTGAAAAATTATTAATCAGTACTATAGATTGCATAAGCAATGTAAAATTTAAGAAGTTGCACTAAATAATTTTTTTTTTTAAAATAAATTGTTTATCATTTTTATAGGTGTTAGAAGAGAGACAAAGCATAATATATTTTAAGATAATAGTACTTCAAAAAAAAACCTTTTAATCGGCATATGTTTTATAATATAATGATATCAGCAACAACTCCTCTATTCACAGTATATCAACAAGATTATTAAATAAAATTTGTTCCTTCTTTCCTAGAATTTTTTTATAATTCAGTATTAAAATAAAATTAAAAGACTACAATAATAAAAACAAAAGATTACTTTTATTAAAGCAAAAGCAAATTTTACAATAATCTGAATTGATCAGAGAAATTAAAAAAAAGTTAGCCAAAACCAATTCTAGGAGCTGTTTTATTTAGAATAATATAGCATATTGTATTAACATAATGTTTTGAATTGATTTTGAAAAATTAAAATCTTTTAGTTATAAATATTTATAACAAAAACTGTCCAACAGTGTCTAGAACTATATTTCACAGCAAAGTTTTATTTTTACAAATGAAATGGACAAGTAAAACACATATAATATTATTGCTTTTAACTTTGAATTGAAAAGTTTTTCTAAGAAAATAAATATATATACTTTGTTATACCACTTACGAGTAAGAACATACTGTAAGCAAATGCATTAAGACATCAGATCTTTTACAAACAATAAAACAAATATAATTGCACTTTATAAAGATGGCATTTTGTCCTACTTTCAAAATGGACTTAGCACACTTGTAGGACTAGGTAAACACACCAATATACTTGTATAATAATTTATAAATCTCTATCAAACTATACACACAAATAAAATCTGAAAGCTCTTCTAAAAACTTTTGATTTTCCTACATCTAATTGAGAAAACAAACTGATAAGAATATTGAAAAATAATTTTTAAAAATAAAATCTATAAAAAATATATTTGAATTTCAGGAAAAGTTCATGCTTTGTGATCTTTAGCTTTAATTACTGTTGTGGACTTGTAAATGAAAGCATTTTTATTCTTCTGTTAATTCAAATGTTATTAATTTATGTCTAAAAATTTAATAAATGGAAAAATTATAAGTATTTTCTGTACTAAATGAAATTTTGTAAACATTTTCTAAGATGTAGATATCTTAAGTTGGTATAGAAACCTTCATATAATTTAATATTTTTTATAAACATAGTCAACCCTCATTATATCACCATTTTTGTTGATGAAGCATGTGGTGAAAACTAAAAAAAAAAAAACCGCTATAAAAATGTTTACAACAGTTCAATACATTGAAAATAGCATTTTAAGACAAATGTTTGTAAATTATTTTCATTAAACAAATTGAAAACATTATTTTGTTACAGCCTTAATCCTTAAGATTCCTTTAAAATAGCATTTCTTAAAAGGAAGAGAAAAAAGTATGTTTCAATTAGGGAAAAAAAATCCTATTGGAACATTCCTATTTTTTATTTTGAAGAAAATATTTATGAGAAAAAAAATTACCTTTCATTATTCATAATTTAAAAAATTCACACAAAAACGTTCCGCAGCACAAAACAGTATCACATCACAGTAGCTCAAATAACATACAATAAAGAACAAAATAAACCACATTATAAAAACATTTATATTAATTTATGACACAGTAACTATTGTACATGAAAATTAATATTAAAATTTAAAATATATAAATGCATCATAATAGTAAATTTATCCTGAACGAGGCAAGATTTGCTTCAGTTACTATGCTTTTACATTTTATTAAATTGTTTCTTTTACAAATCCAAGATAGCAAGACTAAAATACATTAAACTTTATGACAGAAAGTTATATATAACATTTCAAATTTTACCAATGAAATGCTATATAACATGCCAACATGAAAATCAACATGATTACTCTTATCATTGAACATAATAAAATTTACATATTTCAAAATAGAATTTATCATGTAACAAATCATTAAAATTAAAAATAAAGGCTTATTTATATATAAAATTAAAAAATTATGAGAATTAATTCATTATCATAAACTTGTTATGGTGACTTATACATAGTAAAAAGTATAATATACATAGTAAAAACGAAAAAAATAAGTATTTTTGTATAATTTCTCACTTATTAGAAGAGACGAGTCTTATGATTGAAATTATAAATCATATTATATTAATAAGCATGAACAAAACAATTTGGATTCTTAGGTACTAATTTCAATACCTTAAAAATGTAATGTTTTTTTAGAATGATTAATTGAAAATACTTTTTGTATTTAGAAGTTGCTATAAGTAATATATATAACATTTAAAGAATTATTACCAGTTAATTAATAATTATTTACACTTTAGAGAGAACCCTAATTTTTTTTTTTTGAAAAATGAAGGATAAGATTTTACAATTACGATACTTAAGGGCAAATTTTAGGGATTTTTCTCCCTTGATTTCTGAAAAATATTCCTTCTCATAATCTGAAAATTAAGAAATCATTTAAGTAAAGTAAAATAAGAAGCACTAGCAAGGATGGAAATTACTTAAGTACATTTAGAACTGCGTGGAAAACAAAGAAAAAGACTAATGAAAAAAATCCAAAAATTGTTACCAAGCAAAGGTGGTATTATATTTCATAGAAATCTTCAAAAATAATAAAGCTATTTCTAAGATTCATATTAATATACAGAAAAATAGATGTACTTTAATGTATAAGTACAAGAAAGACAATAGACGAATATATTTTAAAACAATAAAAATCTCACAATCCAACATTTAGATAAAATTTATTTTAATTTCTTTTTACATCTATAAAACAATTTTTTAGAATTAAAACCCTCTTTATACAGCGACCTTTTCATATAATAGTAATAAAAACGAACAATGTTATAAGAATTAAAAAAAAATTGAAATTTTATAACAATAATAATAATAGATGTTAATTTTATCTGATCTGGATTTGAGCAAAGATTGTGATCTTATCATACAAAAGTTTGTTTAATATTTGGAGTATCTCCATTTGCTTTGGCAGTGTTGTGATCTCCCAATTCTCTCTCTTCGGGTATGGCAGCCAAACCTTTGGCTCTTCTCAATTCTTGAGCAATCATTATTTCGTTAGTGATGAAATTCTCATGGCGGATTCTTTCCATTAGTTTTTTTGGAACATCAGGAATTAGCCATCGTAGTAGGGTTGTAAGCATTAAAATTAAATTCTGCAATCAAATTTGAAACAATTAATTGTTTAAGACTGCATAATATAAAAATTTAAATTTATTATTTCATATTTAAAAATTTACAGATAATATATAGAATATGCTTAGGGAGTATAAAAGCTCATCATTACATAGTGCATTGAGATAATTCCTGCACATTTTTTAGAGGGAAAAAAATATGCATAGGAAAATTCTAGAACAAAATTCTTAAATTGAAAATATTTTTTTCTGATGTTAACATTAGAAAAATTTAAGTATAGAAAGTAAGATAATACTTTCTTTCTTATCCCATTTGGTCGGCAGCAACATTTAGTTCAAGTCCATGAACTTATGTAAATGAGCCATGATAAAAGGTAAAAAATTCAGTTTCTTTTTGTCCTTGAACTTGTGGTACAAAGACATGGGGCATTCAAAGGGAGAAGTTTGACATTACCCCACCGGTTATGCCCCGGGCACGGGGTACCCATTTTGATCACCATTTATTGATATACATGGGCTACAGTAGGCCTATTTAATTCGGATCCACATGGGGTATATTCTACTTGTAATATCATTGATTAAAACTCTATCCCTTTTAAAATCCCATTTTATTATTATGAATCATGATTGTTAAAAATTATGGATAAATTTATATGATAAATCACACTTTTTCTTTATTTCTTGAATAAAAATACTCTAATTTGTACATTTAATTTTCTAAGAAATAATATATTTCTTGAAAAACACGACTCATTGACAATTTAAAACTTCATAATTAATGTAAAATAAAATTGGATATTGTTTTATAACAATATGGATATTATTTTAACTAATACATTTTTTATTATGTTATTATTTATTAAATATAATTAGGATGAAATATTTATGAATTAAGATGAAGAATAACATAACATATTAATTTTAAGTTTAAAAAATTTATCAAAAAGTAATAAAGATAGATTCATCATTAATAATGATAATAATAATGATCTACAAAGATAGATTGATTATGTAATTATAAATAATGACATAATATTTTATTCAGTACATTAAAAAATTGTCATTGCATTGATTGTTTTATAAAAAGAAAATTAAATCATCACTCAATTTTCTGAGATAAAATGTTCATGTTAAGCAGAGTAACAGTAAAAAATTATTGAAAAAGAGTATCCATTTGATTTTATAGATGTACTGAATAAATCATAAGTTGTGGAATGATGTCTTACCTCAAAAATTAGTACAAAAGCAAATCTAATAGCTAATAAAAGCCAATACTCGTCACTAAATGAATATTTATCTTCCTCCCAAGGTGCATTTCTGTGATCTCGATACCTAGGAAAATAACACAAATTTTTCAATTTCAAGTTATAATACTTTATTCTGCAGTTAATTATATGCAAAAAAAAAAAAAAAAAATCTATAACGAATTGCAGATTCACATAGATTTCGAGACGGCAGATATTTTCTTTTTACAGCATAAGGTTGTCAGCCCTACACCCAACAATTATATTAGACCAAGACCTATGGTTTAAAGTGGATTCTGAATAGCTGCAAACATCCATGGCACCACCGGGACTCAAACCTGAAATATGTGACACCGAGTGCTAGTCACTTGGCCATCCGGTCTCAGTGATATGTTTACCATTAATTTTAAATTCATCAATTATGTTCTATAGTTCTTCAACATAAGCAAATTAGAAGGTTTCATGATATTTCAGAAAACTAATATCAGAGTGATGCTTCTGTGAAGGACATGTGATACAGGGTGGTTATAATAAGTCCCACTTTCAAAATTACTGTAAAAAAGAACCACTCATCACAATGAGTTCAAATTTGAACTGAAGATATTTGAAGAAGGGGAAACGATTCGGCATCAAAAAAAGTTGCAAAGTGCGTTATAAGCGGCATAAAGAAAGTGAATTCGGCTGTCAGTGATATTCTGAATCAAATTTACAACGTATTTGGCATGAGTTGCACATGAAAAGAACGGCAGTGTCTAATGTGATCGATTATGTCAGTTTTTATGGAAAAAATTACTTCCAAGTGATTCAACAAATGTGACACTGTTAGTGGAAAGCCCATCCACCATGGCAAGGTCATACCAAATAGTGTGGGAAAATCGGTGAATTTTTTGATGCCATACTGTTTCCCCCTTCTTCAAGTATCTTCAGTTGAAATTTAAACTCATTGTGACGAGTGTTTCTTTTTTTTTTACAGCATTTTGGAAGTGGGACTTTAAATTATTCTCCGCCTGTATACTGCTTTCATACAAAACCCTAAAAAAAATAATAATTAAATAAAAATAATAATAATATTCTAGCTATTAAAGTATTGAATTCAAAAGAAGTTAGATGATCATTTCATTCAATTATATAGATTTAATGGGGAAAAAGAAAATGTTTATAAGTGATTTGGAGATTGCAGTTCACGAGTTATGGCTAAAAATAATTTAATGAGTGTTATTAAAATTCTATGCACAAAAGAAAGAAGAAATACAAGAAACTCGTATATTAAAATAATGCAAAATATTCCCCATGTTTTACCACTATGGTTAATCCTTTTGAATTCTTGTTAAGATACATTTTTTATTCCAACCAATATTTCACAGTGTAACATTTCTTTAAATATTACTTTCATTGTTTAATACCATAAAATCAGTGCTAATATATCAGAATAAAAAAAAAAGTAATAATTTTAAGTAACGATTGCAGCCAAGAGTCCATTATAATTGCATTTTTATAAAATTAAGTACAACTTAATATCACTTTTATAGAAATTTTGGCAAATAAAATCTCTTATCAAATTTATTTGAATTTTCATGTTACAGAAGATACTAGGCTATCAAGATAATATTGACAACTTATTTTTTTATCAAAGTGACAAATTTTCTTCAATTCCAACACTGGAAATGCTTATGATGATTAATCTATATTTTGATAATAAAATAGAAAATAACTCTCATTAAAACTGATTTATAACCACCTAAATGTTTTATAGAATCTCTTTAAAAAATTAAAGCAATTTTATTATATTGAATATTATAATACATTGACTATGTACAGAAATTACCATTTTCTGATGAACCATTTCCTTAAATTGTTTATCAAGTAATTTATAGTTTTGACTGATTATATTTAATGAAATAATGTTGATTATAATCATAAAATTTTAATATTAAATATTTATTAATAGTTTTAAACAGTATATAATAAAATTTTCTTGAATGTAATTTCAGATATAAATAACACAGAAAAATTTCAAATATATGTATTTTTTTCTAATGCAGCTGGCAAACATTTAGACAGCTTTTTCTTGGATGCCTTAAGGCAAGCACTGCACAGACGTTACTCACTTCGCATTACCCAGAGGGGCACGTGTAACTTGAAGATAAGCCACGGAGGCGAGGTAACAATGCCTCCCCGCAACGCTCTACGATCATATTAGCCGGGACCTACGGGTTTAAAGTGGATTCCGAACCACTACAAATATCCATGGCACCGCCGGGACTCTAACGAAAAATCCTGTGGTACCGTGCGGCAGAGTGCTAACCACTCGGCCATTCAGACCCATTTCAAATATTTTTGACAGTATAAATCATGAAATAGTTAAATACTTGAAATCTTAATACAGATCTGTAAAAACTTTATTACTTGTTAATAGAATATATTCTACTACCAGGGTTTCATTCAAGTGCTGAATTCGAGCTTCTTCCTTATGGTTCTGACTTGGGGGTGAAGAGTGGAAGTTTCAGCAAGACGGAGCTTCCCTTCACAGCGCGACTGGAGTCAAAAACTGGTTCCTAACAAATAATGTGGATGTTTTACCATGGCCAGCCAAAAGTCCTGACCTTAATGTAGTGGAAAACATCTGGGCAATGCTAGTTCGTCGAGTTTATGCTGATGTAAGGCAATTTGATTCGCTAACTCAGCTTCGAGAAGCATTGAATGACTCGTCATAATTCAATAAGCCCTAGATTTCAATTCCATAAGCCCTAGATTTAATATTTACATCATCCCTGTCAAGACCAGCACATTTCAACAGTTGTTTAGAAGAGACCTGCTCTGAGTTACACTTAGTGCATGTTGGAAAGATTTTTTTTCTACATATCAAATGACAGACACTTAACGAGTTCACTTGTAAGTCTACTATTGGTGGGCTGGACGACTCTATCAGCCTTGATGGTACATGGAGCCTGCCTATTACACTCAGTAAAAAAAATAGAAGGACAGTGTTTTTTGCCAATTAATGTCTCTTATTTTCTCCTAATTACCAGATATTTATGCAGATTTAGTTTAATGACCCTTTTTTTTCATTTTAGGCAAAAATTAAACATCTACCACTAATATTATTAATAAAATTAGAATATATAATTTCCGATGCGTAAAAAAGTAGAAGGACACTTGCTAATATATTTAATTTAATGAGTTGTTCTTTAGTTAAATGGTGATTTTGTACTTTGTTTTATCCTTTTCTGACAAAAAAATCTAATTTATTTAGAAGTTATGCTGTTTCTCCGTTCTCAGAAATGCCTAAAGGAATACCTTTGAACGATTTTCAAAAAGGCCAAATTTCCGCATATCAAAATGATGGTAAAGGTGTCAGAGAGATTGCTCGATTGTTGCAGATGAGCCCCAATACAGTTTCAAACTTTATCAGAAATCCTTATAAAAATGGAAAGAAAAAGAAGACTGGTAGACCGAAAAAGTTAACACCACGTGATGAAAGAAAATTTGTTTGTGTGCTTAAGAAGAACAAAGAAGCGTTTCAAAGGCAAGAAATCACGCAGGACTTAATTATGTGACGAAACAAACAGTTTACAACTATATTAAAAGATCTAAAAAATTCATTTTCAAAAAACGGAAACATCATCCTAAGTGGACACAAGCTCACATTGATAACCGTTTAGCGTGGGCTAAGGAGCACCTGTCCTGGACTACAGAATGGACTTCTGTGATATTTTCCGATGAAAAGAAATTTAATTTAGACGGTCCAGACGGATATCAGCACTACTGGCATTGTCTGGGGAATGAAGACGAATACTATTCAACAAATGGAAGGAGGGGAGTTTAATGGTTTGGTTGGCTGTTGCATACGGAGGAAGGACAAGTCTAGTTTTCTTAAATAGTAGGCAAAAACATAGACTACATTCAAGTGCTGAATTCGAGCTTCTTCCTTATGGTTCTGACTTGGGGGTGAAGAGTGGAAGTTTCAGCAAAGCAAGACGGAGCTTCCCTTCACAGCGCGACTGGAGTCAAAAACTGGTTCCTAACAAATAATGTGGATGTTTTACCATGGCCAGCCAAAAGTCCTGACCTTAATGTAGTGGAAAACATCTGGGCAATGCTAGTTCGTCGAGTTTATGCTGATGTAAGGCAATTTGATTCGCTAACTCAGCTTCGAGAAGCATTGAATGACTCGTGGGACAATTTTTGTCAAACAGAAGTTCAATCTCTATACAATTCACTTCCAAACAGAATATTTGAAATTATAAAAAGGCCAATGGGAAGAACATTCCTTATTAAAATCACTATTTTTCATTCATTATAATGCTGTACTTCTACTTTTTACAAAGTTTCAAAAAAAGAGAAACTATTTTTGTTGCCATTAATATTTTTATGTTTGAATATCATAATTCTGATGTTAAAATTGTATTTTAAAATATTTGTAAAATGTTTCTAATAAAAATTTTTAGTAAAAATAAAATATTTTACAGTTATTGTTACAAAATCAAGTGTCCTTCTACTTTTTTACGTAGTGTATACCAGGTTTGAGTGAAAGGAGTTTTCCATAGCTGCTGCTTTGAAGTTTTTTATTTTGAAGCAGATCTCAGAGAAGGTCAAAGAGTTATTTGATAATGATAAATCAGAGGTGCCTTCCTTGGTCAGAAGTTCAGCAATTTCATTAAATAAAAGTTCAATGCGAGGCAGGATCTATTGAAATTAGATTGGGAAAGCTTTTTAAGAATTGAAGCAGTTGTTTTATCGCTAACTTTAGTCTAGTTACCTGAGTGCTGGATGACACTATTACTATCTGATATCTATGGATGATGTTACAAATTTAATAGCATTGAGTGCCTCATCAATGGTGATAAGCTCAGATCTAAAAACAGAGCAGAAGTCCGGATATCTATTCTTATATTTGCAAATATTGTAATAAAAATGTATATTTGATACTGATAATTGACAACTAAATTGCTAGTTTTATTTTAATGGAAGGATTATATGTTAAATTACATATTAATAAGAAACAGAAAATGGAAATATTTTTTCATTTCAAAATAGAAAACCAACCTGCAAATAGTAACATTCATGGGATCCTGTGAACCAGGCAAAATTAGAGGTTGAGGTTGGCTATCCCTTGGAAAATCTGATGTGTTGAAATGAGATAAACTGTAGTTGACAAAACCATGTAATGTAAAATCTTCTGACCATGCTAGTCGAAATACAATGCGAGGTATCATATCAGAGGTAAAAGCAATAATGATTCCCTGTAAAATATTAATATAAATTAAAAAATTAATCATAATAGAACTATAAATATTTTAGAAGTTAAATTATTTCTATAATAACACTATTATGTTCAACAAGGAAAAATTTTTAATCAAAATATTTCCATATATACTATGATATGATTATTTATAGTTATACTAGTTACTTATACTTATACATAGTTATATTTATTTAAAACACAGATTGCATTAAGAATTTTAATTAGTTTATAAAGAATATCAACTTTACCTTTTGAATAGTATAACAGCAGCAAACATAAAAGGTGAAAATATATATTATAATGTGATTTTATATGATGTAACAATTAAATATTAGAAAACTACAAATGATTTTTTTAATATTACATTGAGATGCACATAAAAATGTTCTTTATATTTCAGAAATGAAATCTCCATGAAAATAACGACTTCTGTAAAAGGCCAATGATATGATAAAATAGTTTATAAGATTCTTTGAGTAAGTGAATAATTCCTTTTATTAAGATATTATTCGACAATGTCAATTCTATATATTTAAAAGCGTTAATAAAACTGTAAAATTAAATCAAAATTAATTTAGAAAATTTTGTTTTCATGTTTTCTAAATACTGATCAATACAGAAATCTGTATATAACTCTTCATAATAAAATTATTATTTTTTTCAATATAAATGCATAAATCTCAGCATAAAACAAACTGAAGTACTCTTAAGTTCATTTAATTATTTAAAAATAATTTAATTAAACATACAATAATATTAAAAGGTTATCATATTTGATATAACAATATAAAATAGCTTTTTAAATTTATGGCTTTAAACTTTTTTTTCTTTTCATTAAATATAAATATGATTTTTAAATTTGAAGTACATTTTCACTTTTGATTGATGATTAACTTACATTGGTCAAGACTGATAACTTTCCAATAGAATCCAATATTCTGTACCAAATACCTACAAGGACACAAAAATTAATTTGCATTACTGTACTGTGCAACTTAAAAGATTTGATAATAAATGACTAAATAATGATTGATTTGATAATTAATGACTTAAAAGTTGTTTGATTCTACTGAAACAATTTAATTCTAAATATGAAGGAAATAAGTCTTTGAAAATATAATTCAAGAATTTCTATACTTTTACAAACTGACAATAAAAGTTATGGAAAAGGTCGAGTGGGACCATTTTAATCGAAAAAGAAGGGGGCAGGAAGAAATTAACATTAAAATAAATATAAAATAGTTCTCAAAAAACATCACAATATTTTAGAATAGAAAATATTAAAAGTTCTCAGAAACAGTAATAATTAATAATGAAAAGACTAATGGATAAAAATGAATCAAAACATTTATATATAAAAGTAATTGAATCACTTTGTACGTAAAAACACATTTAAACATTATAATATGATGTTCACAGAAGAATGAAACTATAACTATAAGAATGAAATGTATAGAAATCTTAAAACTCAAACTGAATTTATCCAGGCTGCTCAGAGAGGAATTGAGCTGAGATTATCTAATTTTTCCCCTTGGACTTTTTGAATTTGAATATAAACCTTGATCTCATGAAGGAAGTTGTTAAAAACAAAATGAGCTATTTACAATTAAGATCTATTGCAATGGAAACTATTGAGATTCGCTATTGCTAATGGATGAGGTGTCTATACCGACAGCTTCACGTTTGAGAGAGCGAGAGGTGCTGGAGTGGGTGTCCATAGTAAGCTTTTTAGTTTCTATTTACCTGTGGGCCTTCTTACTACTGCCTTTGATGATGAAATCGAAGCTATTGCTGTGGTTATTCACCAATTGTCGATTTGTAGCAACTCCTTTATAAAAGCAGTCAAATATAGTCTGACTCCAACAGTACACTTTAAACCCTTTTGAATAATTAAAATAGTTCTCAAAGAATCTTGGATTGTAGGCCTTTACTTAAGACATTGGCACACAGAATTTCTTTCCAATGGATTACAACCCATTGTGAAATTATGGGTAATGAAAAAGCTGATATATTGATTAAGAAAGGAACTTTGATAAAGCAATGCATTAATTGACCACTTTCATTTCATATGGTTAAATTGTTTGTTAACTGGACTTTTTAAGAAAATTCTTAAACAAGATGTCATTCAATGCACTATAGATTATGCACAGAGGACATGGCTAAAAAGTACTGGAGAGCCTGTGAAGTAATGGCTTAGGCGTCAATGTTTGGCATTTGTAAAATAATAAATAAAATGTTCATATTTATCTTTCAATGAGAAAAAAAAAAAAAAATTTTATTGATAAATTCATATAAATAAGTTTCCTATTACTGATTTATGATTTTAATTTTTATATTACTAGAAGAGCATGGATAAATTAATGCAAGTAAAAAAAAAATGCCAATCTTTAAATATATTGCCCCATTTTTCTTAAAATTTTATAAATTTTTTTTTTTTTCCAGAATTTAACAAAGTTACTGAAATAGTTAAACCTATATACAAAAAAGCATTTAAAACCTGCTGGCACATTATAAAGCAATCACCATTGCATCATTTTCTAAACAGTCTATGTATTTTGAATAATAATTTAACTTACCTATATTTTGTACTCTTACACCCACTGGTCTTCTGTATGAACACACTAGCTTATGAGCATCAAGTCGGATTTCTAAAATGTTATTCAGCAGAGCAAACAAAGGAGCTAGTGGAAAAGCAGCAACGAAAATAGTGACAAAACCAAATTGCAAAACTGTAAGAAAATAAATGTTATAAATATTTTAAAGTTTAACAATTTAATCTTACAATTAATTAATAATCTCAATTTTTATTCATTCATCACTGATAAACAATTCATAAAATTTGATAGCAAATCAGTATTTACACCAAATCAAAGAATAAAGCAATAAGAATTTTCTTGGATGTAGCAATCTTCCCTTTATTAAAATTTTATGTTTCCTTTCATCATTATTGTTGTATAAGGTGATTCATCAAAAATTACCAGGACTTCTGTCTATAGGCATTGTGTTACTACTTGACAACATAACAAATGTCAATCTCTTATGAGACTTTTCAAGTAATCTTGGATAATTTTCAGGAGTTTTTTTAAGATTATTAGTAGTAGTTTAGGTAAGAGCATACAATGTAAACATACAGTAGTACTTTCCAATTTAGATAATGTTTTGTTTCACATATGGCAACAAGGAATAAATAGACAGTTAATAATGTTTTTTTTGAGTATAAATATATAGTATTATATACTATAAACACAAAATATGACCAGGTTTTGATCATTTGAAATCAATTTAATAATAACTTTTCTGAAATTCAGCTCCCACATCCTGGGAATCCTGAAGGTTTACTCAATTGAAGAGACCCTATCTTTTTAAATATATGCTGTTATTAAGTATGGACTTAATCTAATATTCTCTATACAAGCAAGTAGGTAAGTAACTTTTTTTAAACAGTTGTGAATAACTTTGGATGAAAATGTATATAAAAAAAAAATTTCCTAATGAAACTTTTTCTCTACAGTGAAAAAACAACAACATATACATGTTAAATAGAAATATCACTTTATCTTGTCAACATCAAATGAGATTTCTCAATAGTATCAGGTAATTTTGAATAGTTTTTGATGCTTGTTATTACGGAGAGGGTGGTGGGGTGTTGCAAGAAGCAAACAATTTGCATTACCTTCAAATTTAAACTACCACCAACATTACAACAAAATTTATATAAACAGAAATTCACATTCAAAAATGTAACTGAAATTTATAAGACGATTTCTTAATTTCCACCATAGCTAGTATTATTTTTCTCAAAATTGATTGCATAAACAGCAAAATTAATACAAATAGGCAAAAATGGGTCTTTTTAAAACCTATAGAAATATTAGTTATTTTGCATAGTTCATATTGATCCACATTTATTAATTTTCTATAGAAACTATGGAGAATCTGCAACAATTGTTTTCTCTGTGACACTCATCCATACGGTATGATTTTAAAGCATTTTTGTACTAGCAAATTATAGAGTGCTTCATTACTGTATAATTGCTGTAATAATATTTATTTCTGACAGAAATTATTTTATTTTATTCTTAATACACTGCTTCAAATAATACAAAATCTTTCTCCCTCTTAATATATATGTGTGTATATGGTATGGGGAGTACAAAGTTTTATTTAATAGAGTTTAAAAAGTAGAAGAATAACAATATCTGATTTGATCTAATATCATACTTTTCAAATAACATTGAAATTATCATAAAAATATTTTGTAATATGAATATATTATGAAAACTAAAAAAAAAAAAAGTCATACATTTAAGTTTATAAACAACTTAAAAACAGTAAAAAAAAACAATAGGCAGAGGACCCCTAATTATATATTTTACTTATTACTAACAAGCAATACAATTAAATCAGTGCTCTTATTTCTTCCTGTAAATATAATAATTTCCAGCCTATTGTTAAGAATAGTAATTTAATTAAAGTTTATTACAATTGACTAATATTTCCTTCTCCAAGAACTTTTTTTTTATTTCATAATTATTTATTTTCTTATTGCTTATTAATTACATCAATGTCCATTAATTATTATTTACAATGTATTTTAGCTAACAAAAAGAGATTAAGAAGTCATTTTTTCATAAAATACAATTGGATACTATAAATGTAATAATTAAAAAATAACTACACAAATTACATGCATTCACTTTTTATATAATATGGAAATTCTTATAAAAATATTTTTTTTTAATTGTTTATAATATACATAAGTTATGAAAATTGAAAAATTACAATAAAATGTATAGTTATAATGTATTTAAAACAGTAAAAAATAATTAGCTCAGGGAGAATTTAATTATATATTTTACTCATAATTAACAAGCAATACAACTTAACCTCTTTTTCCCACTTATAACTTTTACATTTTGAATTTTAATTATAAATTCAGTGTTTCCTATTAAAATATTTGGAAAATTAAGCATTTTTAAGAACAGTAATTTCATTATAACTAGCTAATATTTCATTTTGTAGAGACTTTTTTTATTTCACCAATTATTTATTTTCACTTTATTCATTAATCATCCTCTCATTTCTTTTTTCGGTACTTACGTATTAACGGTACCTTGGCGACAGTTGCGCCAATAAAGAGCACACGCACCAACCGCAAATCCCAAATATGCATTTTCGTAGCACTACAAAATGGCGTCAAAACTCAGCAAATCTGCAGCCGTTATATTGGCGCCACTTAAAAATCGCCAAGTCTGTCGCCAAGGTACCGTTAATACGTAAGTACACTTTTTTCCAACAAAATTACTTGTACTAGCATATCTAACTCAAGTGATGAATAATTAAGTAGTCAATTATTCATAAAATATTTCATATTATAAATGAACATAAGAAGTTAAGGGAAAAAAAAATTATACAGAACACTTACTCATTTCCAAATATTCAAAAAATAAATGTGTTGCACCCCATTCAGCAAGAGCATAATCTTCTTCCCATCTACTACTACTGCTTTTCCCATGTTTTTTAATTTGCCATCTCTGGTACAACCAAATTAACCACCTTAAATGAACAGAGAAAATTAATTACATATAATATTTGCTTTTATTACAAAATATTTTTTTTTCTAATGCAGCTGGCAATACCGAGACAGTTATATTTTTATACCAGAAGCAAAGGCTGCACCACTGTTACTCAGTTAGCATTACCATGGGGGCAAATGTAGCTTGAAGATATGCTACGAACGTGAGTAACACTATTACTACAACGCTTTATGATCATATTAAGACTGGGACCTATGGTTTAAAGTGAATTCTGAACCACTACAAACATATATGGCACCGCAGGGACTCGAACCGAAATCTGTGGTACCGGGCACTAGCCACTCGGCTATCAGGCCCCCTATTACAAATTATGATGCATTTCATTGAGACTTCTAAAAAATAATAATAACAATAAAAAAAAAATCTAATTATTACAAAAATAATGGATTAGATCAATGCATAGAATGATGCAATGTGAATGATTCCAAAACAGAACTTTTGAGTTCAAAATTTGATACCATCAAATATGTCATTCAAAGAATGATGGATTAAAGTAACTTTTTTTTTTTTTTTTTATTACATTGAAAAAAAAAAGGCTGGGAAATCTTAGTATAAGTGTAAAGAATAATCAAAACAAGTAGAAGGGGAGAAAAATTGACGACATGCCTCTTCAATATTTATATTTCTTAAAAAATTTTCTTTATTTATTTTGTAAATTTTTTTTTTTTTTACTTTTTCTTACCTTTAGTTATAAAATTATAAATCAATTTTAATATTTTATCTAAGAACAGGTAAAAATTCTTATAACAATACAAAAATAGTGATTTTTATTTTTTGGTTAGTGAGCCTGTTATTTAGAAAAAAAAAAAAATAATAAAGAAATTGGCTTAAAATGTAGTAAGTGCCTTGCATTACCTAATTTTTAAAACAAATTTCTTGATAAAAAGAATATTCAAAAGGTTGTATTATAGTTAGTACTTTTCTAATATAAATTCTTTTTTTAAAACACAACTTAAAAAAAAAAATATTTGAATTTCTTTTTTTCAATTCCTTCTATTAGCTCACACTCTCCCTATATATATCTTGTTAAAATTTTACATCATTAATAAAATACTTTTTTATTCATCCACTCAAGTTCAAATACATTTTTTGGAACTTGTAGTGGATGACATGATCTAATACATTTTTTTCAAATATTAATTCATTAATTAAATTTTAGTTTTTTTTTAGATTTAAGTTGCATGTATCTACAAATAGAGGCGCCAGATAAACTTAAAAATGAATAAAAATTATTTATAAAGGACTTTCTGCAATAGAGTGAAAAAAAAAACATAGGAATTGACTTTAATTTTTTTTTTTTTTTATATTACTTGTTTAGTTGAATATTTGAATTCAGAAAAATTAGTTTGTAGGAATTCAAATTTTTAAGATTTTACAATCAGCAATGTAAATATTTTTTCTAAACTTGACTTTTGAGATTAATGCTTCAGTTGGTTGCTGTATCTCAAATTTTATGATTGTGACAATAAAAGAATATGTGGGGAAAAATAAATTACAGACTAGTAGGCCACAAACAGCAACCAAAAAATATATACAAAGGACAAAATGCTGTTTTTAACTCTAAAGAACCTTAACAAGATAACTTCTTGACAAATACCCAAACAAATGAATATCAAATGTGCCATAAAAAAAAACCCAATAACAATTGTTATTGAATAAAAAATTATTGCTAAAAGAAAATAAGGATAAGAACAAAAATAAATATTACAATCTTGATCATCTGCTTCCAATTATCTTGATTAATAACAATCTCTATTTGATGTTAGGATCAAGGAGAGAAACTACTAAAAAAACAACTAATGAATACTATTAATATAATAATAGTAAAACTATAATAGATATAATACTATAAAACTAATGAATAAACTGGGAAATACAACAGAATAAGCTAAGTAGATATTTACTATATGGAGCCTAATGTAGGAATCGCAATATCATTTGAGTTTTTAAAAGATAGTACACAGAAACTGCATATCGCACACTGGAACAAAACATACAATACTACTGAATCATTGCAGTATGAACAATGGAGAAGTAATTAAAATGAATTTATAATGTCAGGCTTTCAATGGATAAGATGATTTGGTGCAAAAACGGGACATTCACTTTTTCCTATTTTTAGAATAACATGCTTTTTCTTATTCAGGTGATGTTCACGTTTGATACTGTTTAAGTGATAAAAATCCTAAAGAGTATTTGCTGTCCCACAATATCTCTTCTTTTTTTTTTTTTATCACATATCACCTTTGATGAGTAATGATGTCTTCCCGTGAAATCCAGTACAGGATTAAATACTCCAATGCTACTTTGGCAATGATCTGCTAATTCATTCTCAGAGATTTCAACATGTCCAGGAACTATAACATAAACAATGGATGATGATGTGTTTACTACTTGTGAAATTAGAACACAAAATAATTTTATGATCTATATAGACAGAAGACTACTCCCCTGATTGCTTTAAGTATGGAAAGGCTATCAGTTAATATATAATGTAATCTGAGTAAGAGTTGACATAAGGCGAGATAATCAGTAAAAGTAGTTGATTTTTACGATTACAACTGAATGCTTATGGAAAGTATTAGAAGCATCAGAGGGCAAAAATGATTTTTTGCCTTTCCTAATGCTGTTCCTTATCATGCTCAAAATTCATAATTAAGTGGTTAATTTGAAAAACTAAAATCATAAGGTAAAAGGTAATTTTAAGATATTTTCAAATTGCAAAGTCAGGAGTTCAAAAAGTATGTGTTATGTTATTGGACAAGGATGTGTTTAAAAGCTTAGCTATTCACATACCACAAAGTCTGAAAAATTCCTAGTTATAATTTATTTTGAATTAAAATACATATATTACTGTATTTTTAAATGTAAGGGTCTGTATACTTTCTAGTTATAATAACCTACATCACCAGACAAAGTCTCGCTATCATAGATGTTGATTCCAAATCTGATGGTGTAGATTTGTTTGGTTCGTTGCTCTACATTCCTTTTGCACATTTTGGGTTAATTAGACAATTTACACTTTAATGTTGATTTCGAACCCTAACAAACATCCATGCCACTGCCAGGACTGATGGTGAAAGAAAGCAGATTTTTAAATTTATTGCTGTTTACTATGGTTTCTTTTGGATTTTTTACTTATAATCAATTTTTATTCCCAGATGAGAAATACTTTAGATTTTCGTTTTATAGTATGAATATGTTTTCTGAAATCTCATTATTGGAACAAAAACAGAGGCAGATATTGATAGTGCAAACATAAGATGAACAGAGATAGTTGAGTTAGAAGTCATTACAAAAAACTGAATAGTGAGTGTGAAACTCTCACACTTTTGGAGAAATTGTAGGTAATGGTGCAACAGTCTGGTTTACAGCTGAGATGATGAAAAAACTAAATAAAAAGAAGAAAAAAAAGGAGATAGCAGAATTACGTTGAGGCTGTGATATCTGTACATATCTAAAGATTGGTTTGGTTTGGCTTGTCGATCTACAGTCATCTTGTGCACACTTTAGGCTAAACAGATGGGGACCTACAGTTTAAAAAGTGGATTCCAACCACTACAAACCTCCATGGTGCATAGCCAGGACTCGAACCCGAAACCTGTGGTACCGAGTGCCAGACCGCTAGTCACTCGGCCATTTAAGGCCCCATATCCCAAAGAAGATATGATCCTGCAGGGCATATAGAAAAAAAGAAGAAACGAGATATCAATACAGAATCTTTTTCTGCAAGCACTAACAGCCTCTGGTATAAAGGCAAGTAAGTTTCAGTTTCTCCAGTAAAGAATTGTAAAGGAGTTCATTTAGGTAGACTTTATAGCAAATGTAATACAGCACAATACAAGGGCATTAAGTTTCTATAATTGTGTTATATGCACATATACATAAAGACAATTATAGAAAATAATTGTGTCTACATGCTTAAATTAATAAATTGATGCATTTACTAACATAAATATTATTATTATTTGTTTTACTTTGTCTCTCAATTTAATTTTTACTACTTTTGATGCAAGATAATTTCAAGCAAAAGCAAATAAACAAAGAACAACAAAAATTTTTTTCAAACATTTGAATATATAAGGACAAAAAATGAGAAATTTCTCAAAAATTGAAAAATTACAACTTTATAATGTGTGTCGACTTTTCAATTGCAAGTATACACAATTACCTTATGTTTGATATCCTAAATAATCAGCAAATAAATAACAGCAATCACAAAGCTACCTGACCAGCAGTTAAATATGGCTTTGACAGCCAATAGCAAAAATATCCAACAATTACTGTTAATTGATGCAGTAAATGTTGGTATAAATGGCATAGTAAAAACTTCAATTAGTTGGTAGAAGTATGTAATTAAGACAATTACATTATTTGTATAAGTTCTATTTAAAATCAGTTTGCCGTTCCACATTTAAAATTTGCTTAACAAACAAGTTTATTAATGAGTAATTTTCTGATAAAATCAGTTTATTAGCGTGATTATCTGTTTAAATAAAGTGGCTGGTGTATTGCCAACTTTAAGTGATACTTTTCTACAATATTTGAAGTTCATGTTTGTTAATACCTTGTGTGGGAGGGGTGGTGGGGTCCGGGCACATGACATCATTTTCATGAATATATGACAACAAAAATGCATAAAAAGACATTTATTATTATATTGTAATTTATAATATTATCAAGTAATGCTGCATTTTTAAATGTATGCCATTGGTACAAAATAATAGAATTAATTTCACAAAACTCATTTAATGCTTCAATGTTACGGCTGAAATTATTCATTATAGGTTAATAACTTTAACTAAACTTTAGGAAAACCTGTTAAAAACTTCCTTCTTATATGAATTTCCCTTGTAGAAATAGAAGTTTTTCCAATAGCCTGTGTTTCACAAAAGCTTTGTTATTTCCATAGACCTCAAACCTTAGATATGATGGAAATCTATTGAACATATAAATTATAATAAGCACGCAAATGGTCATAGTGATAGATTTTGCATCTTAATAATTTTTGAAAAAAATAAGTATGAAAAATTTAAAGTTTTCATACCAGCAAAATGCTATGTTGATGACATTTTATGGTGTGTAGTGGTTAATGTTCTATAAAAATCTGAGTTAAAACATAGACAGGGTTTTCCTCTCCTTTTATTTTAATTTCCTCCTCTACTTCTATACTTATTATAAAGTAATGAAGAACAAAATTAGATACATTTTCTATTAAAATTTTATACATATTTACGTCAGAAAATAATTATATATAAAAAAAATACTTTTGTTATAAAAAATTATTTTCTAAATATATGCATTTTTAGAAAATTGTGAGTTAAGAGAAACAAATGAATACAAGAAAATATGGAAATTTGTTTTTGAGATAATAATAATAAATAATGCAAGAAAAAAAGTGTGCATTATATTAATGTAATATTTTTTTTTATTTATGATCAAGTATAGGATTATGTTTAATTATCTAATTATAAAATATAAATAAACTATAGCAAGAGTCAGGTTGTTTTATGCAGCATCTAGAACAATCTTGAATGTTAAGTTTATGTATTAGCAGATAAGCACACCTTACTGAGAAATAGACTTTATTCCCTATTTATGAAAATTACTTGCTTTCTTCAATAAAAAATACAGGCTCCATTTTCACTAGATTTATGTCTTTTTTAACTCATTTTTTTTTTCTCCCTATTCTAGTAACTCATTCTAGCCTATTCTGCCCAATTTTTTTCCAAGTAAAACCGTCACAAAGAGAACTATAATTGAGGTGGGTTTTTTTTTTTCCAAATTATAACATATATATATATATTATTTTATACTTTTCAAAATATTTCTATTCTTTAGAATATGATTAAATTTATTCCTTTTTAGAATATATGATATGATTCCGACTTGCTATCATGAGTATGTATAATTATAAAATAATTAAAAAAAATTTTTTTTTTCAATTAGTGACCTTGCAGTAAAGTCAAAAGAATCTTAGAGTTTTTGGTGAAAAAAAATATGAATATTACTGTTTATTAAATAACTTAAGAATTTTTTCTTTCAATGTGAATTTACTTATGTAAAATTTAGAAATTGTTATAGAAAAAAAATAATATTAATTA